>JAOTQJ010155156.1:0-30074 GCA_025642045.1 Solanum sejunctum | reverse complement strand
CTTGGACTCAACTTCCCTTTTTTACCAAAACGGACCACACCTTTCATTGGAGAAACTTTCAAATAAACCCAATCACCCACTTTGAATTCAAGATCTCTTATTCTCACATTGGAATAAGATTTTTGATGAATTTGGATTGTTCTTAACCTTTCCCCATTCATCTTAACCTTCTCAAGAGCCTCCATAACCAGATCCAGTCCCAATAAAGCCACATTTCTAACCTCAAACCAACTAACTAGTGATCTACAACATCTCACATAAAGAGCCTCAAAAAGAGCCATACCGATACTAGAGTGATAACTATTACTGTAGGAAAACTTAATCAAAGGAAGATGGTCATCCCAATTACTCCTCAACTCCAATACACAAGCCCTTAGAATGTCCTCAAGGGTTTGATTGATTCTTTCAGCTTGGCCATCCATTTGAGGGTGGAAGGTTGTACTAAGGTGGACTTTTGTATCAAGACCCCTTTGAAAAGACCTCTAAAAGTGTGAAGTGAATTGTGCACCATGATCTGATATGATGAATAAAGGAATTCCATGTAACCTCACTAACTCATTGATGTACAACCTTGTATACTCTTCATCCACATATGTAGTCTTAACGAGAAGAAAGTGAGTCAATTTTATCATCCTATAAACCACCACCAAAATGGACTCAAAGCCCTTTCTAGTCTTGGGCAACCCAACCACAAAATCCATAATGATCACCTTCTACTTCCAAGTGGGAACCTCTATGTATTGGGTAGGCCACCCGACCTCTGATGTCCAGCTTTAACTTGATGAGAACTGTGGCAACTAGAAATAAATTTGGCTATGTCCCTCTTCATGCTTGCCCACCATACATATCCCTCAAGTCTCTATACATTTTGGTGGAACCGGGTTGGATAGAATAAGAAGAATTATGGGCCTTATCAAGAATTTTCTCCCTCAAATCATCAACACAAGGCACACATAACCTACCTTGGTATCTAAGGGCACCATCTCCCCCTTGGGAGAAAACTTCTACTTTGCCCTCTTTCACCAAGGCCTTCAATTAAGGCAAGGAAGAGTTAAGAACTTGTTTTGCTATCACCTCATTAACCAAGAAAGATTTGGAACCATCAAGAACACCACCACTATCACCCACTTCTTCCTACCTAACCCCCAATCTAGCAAATCTATGCACTTCTCTAGCCATTTCCCTATCACCACTATCAACTTCAGCTAGGCTACCTATAGACACACGACTTAAAGCATCCGCCACCATATTTGCCTTACCCGGATGATAATACACACTCATGTCATAATCTTTGAGAAGCTGTAGCCACCTTATTTGTCTCAAGTTGAAATTTTTTTGAGTGAAGACATATTGGAGGCTCTTATGATCAGTAAGGATATCAACATGTACCCCATACAAGTAATGACACCAAATCTCTTCTGCAAACATAATGGAGACCAAATCTAGTTCATGGGTAGGGTAGTTCCTTTCATGTACCTTGAGTTTTCTAGAAGCATAAGTTATGTATTTACCATTTTGCTTTAGCACACAATCCAAACAAACTCTAGATGCATCGCAATACAGAACAAAACCCTCAAGCCCATCTAGTAATGACAATATAGGAGCGGAGACAAGCTTGTCTTTCAATGTTTGGAAGCTTCTCTAGTATGAATTGGTCCACACAAAATTAACCTTCTTTTGAGTCAATTTTGTCATAGGGGAAGCAATGGAGAAGAACCTATTGACAAATCTTTTATAGTAACCCGCAAAGCCCAAGAAGCTCCTAATATCCGATAGGGTCAATGGTCTAGATCAATTTCTAATTATATCAATTTTATTAGGATCAAGTTTTATACCATCCCTAAATACCACATGACCAAAAAAATGCAACCTCCTTCAAGCAAAATTTACACTTATCATATTTGGCGTACAATTTCTCCTACTTCAACCTTTACAACACAACCTTCAAAAGACTCATATGCTCCTCTCTACTATGTGAATAGATCAATATATGATCAATGAATACCATAAAAAAGGAATCAAGATAGGGTTTGAAGACCCTATTCATTAGGTCCATGAAGATGGCCGGTGCATTAGTCAACCCAAAAGACATCACAACAAACTCATAATGCTCATATCTAGTTTAGAAGGTCATCTTAAAAAAAGCACACTCCCTCACCCTCACATGATAATACCCGAACTAAAGATAAATCTTAGAGAAGAAGCTAACCCCTTGCAATTAGTCAAATAATTCATTAATCCTTGGAAGAGGATATTTATTCTTTATAGTGACCCTATTGAGTTGCCAGTAGTCAATGTACATTCTAAGTAACCCATCTTTGTTTTTCATAGACAACACTGGAGCACCCCAAAGTGTTGACTAGGTCTAATATATCCCTTTTCCAACAAATCTTTCAATTGCTCTTTTAACTCCTTCAACTCCGCCGGGGCCATACAATAAGGGGAAATGGAGAAAGGTTGAATATTGGGGAGGATATCTATGCTAAAATCTATCTCTCTTTTGGGAGGGACATCGGGAAGGTCATTTTGGAAGACATCAAGAAACTTGTTCACAACAAGGACCAACTCAATATAAGGGTCTTTGGACTCCATATCTTTAACCCTCACAAGATCCCCTAGAAATCAACTTATGGGCTTTGATGCATGAAATAAATCTACTCATGACCACCATATCTTGACTTTTCCATTCAAGGATGGGTTCATTAGGAAATTGAAGCATGACCTTACAGATTCTACAATCAATGAAACCATAGTAAGCATGCAACCAATCCATCCCAAGTGTGATATCAAAATCTACCATGTCTAATTCAACAAGATCATAAGGCAAAAACTTATACAAAATGCAAATAGGACCACTCCTATAAACATTCCTAGCAATAATAGAGGCACCAATAGAAGTAAACACTTAATAAGACTCATGGAACAACCAGGGGACATGAAATTTTTTAGCGAAAAAAGGGTAACAAAGGAAAGAGTGGCAACTAGATCAATCAAAGCATACATATCAAAGTCAATGATTTTTAACATACTAGTAACAACATCGGGGACCTTACTAACCCCTTGTCTCCCATATAGAGCATAAAAACTATTATGCCTTTGGGCACCACCTTGAGGACCACCTCTACCTAATGGGACTGCATTAGCACCCCAGAATTTGCCACGGTTCCTTCAATAATCAAACCTTTTGTGTCCAAGCTCCCCACAACCAAAACATGCATTATAATCTTCCAAACAAGGTCCTCTATAATTCCTTCAATATATAGGACACCCATCAATAGCAGCCGCACCACCAACACCTTGAGGCCTAAGGAAGCCATGGCAAACCCCCTATTAGTAGCATAAGGAGGCCCTTGGCCTTGATAAAATCTAGCACCATTTTGTAACTTACATTCAAATCGGGCCCTCTTAGCCTCATTCCCCCTTTATTTCCTCATATTTTCCTCCTCTTATTGCTCAGCATATGTTAACAACTGAGGCAAGTCCATGTCACTAATTAGCATGGCGGACCGACATTCTTTACTTACCAAGTTGGAGACTCCCATCACAAACTTATTCATCCTAGATCTAGGATCGACTACCAAATAAGGATCATACATTGAAAGTTGATTAAACTTGAGGACACACCCTCATGCTTATAGCACCTTGTTTAAAGTTTATAAACTGCACCAACTTAGCTTCCCTAACCTCAAGAGGAAAAGCCAGTTAAGGAAAGCCAATATGAACTCCTCCTTCTCACCCTTCCATTGATCATACCATATTTAAGCTACCCCTTTGTGTTGGTACGCTGCCAACTCTGCCTTTTCATTCGGCCCAACACCCATGATATTCAAGATTTTGTAAACCTCATCAATGAACTCTTGTGGATCTTCATTCACCTTTGACCCATAGAAAATTGGATGATTCATCCTTATGAAGTCTCTTACCATAGCTCCCCGAGTAGTAGCATAAGGGGCTTGGGTCCCTTGATTGACTTGGTTCACTACTACGTGGGAAAGCATAGTAAAAGCATCTCAAAGCTCATCATTATCAAGTTGATCCTCGATTGACTTGGTCTCTTAATTATATGCCACCATAGGTTTATATTATTTCTCTAAATGGGTGTCACGACCTAAGCCTAGGTCCTAGACATGACGCGGTGCAAGGAAAAACCTGAAGGGACCTCAAGCAAGACTCATAAAGTATCATTACACATCTTTGGTCGCAGAAGCAATAAATCAAGCATTAAAGATAAAAGAATGAAGAAACCAAAGGCTAAGGAAAAAGCTTGCACAGTATCATAAGCAAGAGTAAGGAGACAAGCTCATATCATAGACATCAAGAACAATGGAGTCCAGGCTCTTAATATAGATACATATCATGTCCAATAAAAACCTCTAAATACATAGATAGTAGAGAGGGCCAAGACAAAGTAACCAGGCTCACCCTCATAGTCAAATAGACAATAAGGAAAATGTCTCAATACATAATAGGAGCAACATAGACTAAGGTCCCCGAAATAGAGAACTCAACAAATAGCTTGAGTAGTGTCGAACTATCTATGTGGAGAAGGATGAGGATCAACTTGGGCACAGGTTCCTACATGGTGACATCATGTAGGTATAAAGTATCTGTTAGTACATTTGAATGTACTAAGTATGTTGGATGTAATGCAACAATAGATAGACACCATAATTGAAATGCATAATGTTAAGCAAAAATGCTTAAGTAAATCAATATTAAGTAACTTATGCTCATATAGGATATCATTTGTAAAGAATAGACCAACTATATTTCCAAAGTATGAACCCCTTGGTTAGTTGATGATGATCTCACCCTATCACCCTAGTGGTGTGGTACAAACCCTTCACATGATTGATGATAATCACACCTTATCACCCTGGTGGAAAAGTACAAACCCCTCACATGGTTTGATAAGTACAAACCCCTACCTCGATTTGATGAGTACAAACCTCAACTTGGATTGATGAGTACAAACCCCTACCTCAGTTATCTAGATGCTTAGTCCTCCCAGATTAGGCATGGTCTAATGCAACACTTTATATAGAACTTAACATATACATAAGCTTATTTAGTCATCATATAGTCTATTCATATCATATCTCATGCTTTGGACCTTTAATTCCACAAGAAACCCTAGCCGAATATTTTATCAAACACTTGGATGGTGTGAAATTGGGGTAAAAGACCATTCCAATTAGACATGAAATCATGAGAAAAAATCTATTTAAAAGTTATCAATCAAAACCTTGCAACACCCCCTAAGACATTCATATGAAAACCCCTCATCAAATCTAACATTAGATCCAAGATTTAGAGCTCAAAATATGCTAAAACAACCATATTATTATGAACACAAATCATTGTGCAGTAAATTTCTTAATATTGAAGATTCATATGTAAAATCAACTTTAAATTATGCAAATAGAGTAAAAATAAGATTAGGGCACCATGGGTATTAGAACTCAATGGCTAAAACCTACATCTCTTAGCTTGGAGATGAACTTGGTGAAGACTTGAGATGGAGACTTGAAGCTTGAAGAAGAACCTTGAAGGAGAACCTTAGCTTGGGATGAGGGTTTTGTACTTGAATTTGGGAATGAAAAATATGACTAAGTATTTGAGTGAGTTTGGGGAATATTTAGGATGATATGAGGGTGAAATATGGCTAAGTATAGGTAAAAACACTATTGGGAACACTTAGGCCCAAGACCCAAAAGCCTTGGACCGAGATAGAAATCACTGGCAACAAAATACATAGGTCCACATCTGGTCCATCACGTCAACCTATTGCGGATGTCAAATTAATATAGATCCATGACAATTGCACGTCGCGCTGCTGTTGCAGATTATCTCTGGAAATTGAAACCTTGGAAATTTGAAATTATGATTCAATTGATCTAAAATTAGGGTTAGACCCTTCTACCCCTAATTTTGACCCCCTAAACAAGAATATGAAGTTGAATTTTTGATATCGCGCATGAATTTTGAGATATATGAAATTTAAAATCTCACACATTTTGAGGCACATTTTGGAACACTTTTTGGTCATTTCAAATGGTTACTTGTGGATCCAACTAGGACAAGTTACCTAAATTTTAGGGTCATGCTTGATTTAACTTGGCAAGTGGACCACTCCTTCATTCGGTGTGGGGTGAACATCAAAATTCCAAGTAATAGCTCTCTTGATCTTACTTGTCGGTAAGGGTCCCCTCCCACATATGTATGATATATATTATGTAAGTTTTATTGTTTCCATTCATGTTTTAAATTAAGCATTGATCATGCACATCATATCTATCTTAGGTCTCTTGGTTATGATTATGTGTCTTGACTATTATGGCTTATGTTCTTTGTTGCATTGCACCCCACATACTTAGTACTTTCTAAATACTAATGCATATTTCTTTGCCTACATGATTTAACCATGTAGGCAATGGAACTCCTGTTCATCCTCCTCCTTCGTTTGGCTAGCCATATCCTGTGAACACTAATATTGGTGATTCCTTCACTTTCAGGACAAGATCCATTTTACTTTTATGCTTTTGTCAAGACTTGCCTATTTTAGACTCTAATCTCTTGAGGGTAAGTCCAGAGATGTCTTGATCTCCCTTCCACTCTTACTAGAGGTGTTATTGGATATGGATGTTGATATACCAAGCTCGACTCCTATTATCTTTATGTAATTATGAATACTTCACTAATTCCCTTTCTCCCTTTTATGCTTGTTGTGTGTGGATGGATGTGATAAAAGTCCCAAGTCCCTAAATTCCCCCAAAATGTGTGACATACTTACCCATCCCTTAGACTTATTTGCTATGTGATTCAAGTGAATCTTTTTCTCCATAACATCCCCATAGTGTGTGTTCAAAGCCCTGTTTCCCCTTAGAAATTATGTGTTATGTGTTTTTCTCTCTTTTTATGCTTTCACAAAACCAAGGATGTGCTATGCCTGTATAAGAGGCTTGTTTGGGATTCCCTTCGAGTTCTCATTCGTTGTGTCACGTCTAGGCCTTAGGCTTGGGTCATGACATTAGACCACTTGGTTACTCAGACTTTACTAAGAGTTCACACTTCCACTATCATGATTTTATCAGCACTGCCAAAGTATGTTTTGATTCTCTTGCCATTGACTTTGAACCTCGTGTCATCTTTGTATTATAACTAAACATCCCTATTGTTGAAAATATGTGTGACCTTATAGGGGCCCAACCATTTAGACTTGAGTTTTCTAGAAATTAACTATAGTCTTAAATTGAATATTAAAATCAAGTCTCCTGGTGCAAACTAACAATGGTCAATATGAAGGGCATGATATAGGTTCATCCTTTGGTTATACAATACTGAACTCTCATATGCCCTTAATTGAAACTTATCAAATTCATTGAGTTAGCTCAGTCTTGAATTACCGGCATCATTCCAGTCTAGATTTAGCTTTTTGTGTGCCCACATAGCCTTGTGGTCAAGCTCTACAGGTAAGTGACAAGATTTACAAAAAATGAGTCGGTAAGAAGACATACCTATGGGAGTCTTGAATGTAGTCCGGTATGCTAATAACACATTATCTAGCCTTCGTAACCAAACTATCCAATTTGTATTCACTATCTTGGATAGAATTTATTTAATAACCTTATTAAATACCTCTACTTATCTACTCTATTACACTGCCACACTATGCTTCACCATATACTTATCAAGAAGAGCCTTCAATAACCTATTGCAAAAGTGGGAACCTCCATTGTTGATGATTGCCTGAGGAGTGCCAAACTATGAGAAGATGTTTCTTTTGAGGAATACCATGACACTTTTACCTTCATTGTTAGGAAGTTAAACCATTTTCACCTATTTTGAGCTATAGTCCACAACAACGAGAATATACTTGTTCCTATATGAACTGACGAATGGTCTCATAAAGTCTATACACCAAACAATAAGCAACACAATCACCATAATGGGGATAAGTGGGACCTCATGCGTTTGGGAAACTCCACCTTTTCTCTAGCACTTGTCACAATCTTTAGCATAATCATGGGCATCATGGTGGATGATTGGCCAGTAATAGCCACACTGCAAGATCATGTGTGTTGTTCGAATTGCATTATGATGCCCTTCGACTAATGATGAACGACAAGACTCAAAAATGCTCATCATCTCTGCCAACACATCGACGAATAATTCCATTTGCATAGACACACAAAAAATATGATTCATCCCAAAAAAACTACTTCACTTCAAAACATAAAATTATCGTCCTGGTGAGAAGTCAAATATGGTGGCACAACATCACTGACTAAGCAGTTTGCATAATTTGTGAACTATGATGTTAAATCATATGATGCCACCAATACTCTCTCATCAAGGAATGAGTCATCAATATCTACCCCATCATTGAACTTTTCCATAGCCTCATCCTCGTGTCTTGAAAGGTGATCAACAACTTAATTATTTTTCTCCTTTCTGTCAATTACCTTAAAAGCAAACTTTTGGAGAAGAAATACCCATCGTATCAACCTTAGTTTAGCGTCGTTCTTCGCCATCAGGTTCAACAATGCTGAATGATAAGTATCCAAAATGACTTTGGTTCCTAAAAGATATGGTCTAAACTTCTCGAACACAAAGACCACTGTATGTAACTCCTACTCAGTGATAGTATAATTTTTCTATGCTGCATTGAGGGCTTTACTGACATAGTTAATGGTATGAAGTATCTTTGCTATGCATTATCCTAACACCACACCAAATGTGACTCCCCCTCCCTTGTATCACAAATAGTCTCAAAGGGATGAGTCCAATCTGGAGCAACTATGATAAGCATCAATATCAACCTCTACTTCAACCCTCTGAATGCCTTCAGACATATATCATCAAATACGAAAGGGGATGTACAATCTTAGAATAGTCCTTTATAAACCATCTATAGGATCCTGAATGTCCCAAGAAACTTTTCACACATTTTACATAGATAGGTGGGGGAATCTTCTGAATGATATCAATCATAACTCTATCGACCTCCATACATTTAATGGATATTTTGTGCCCCAACATGATACCTTCCTTTACCATGAAGTGACATTTTTTCCAATTCAACACAAGGTGTCGCTCTTCCACATCTCTTTAGCACGATGTGTAGATGTCTCAAGCAATCTTCAAATGAATCTCCAACCATATTAAAGTCATCCATAAATACCTCAATAGTATCCTTCACCATGTCTAAAAAGATAGGCATGATGCACCTTTGAATATAGCCGATGTCTTACACAATCTGAATGGCATCCACTTAAATGCAAAGGTGCCATAAGGACATGTATTAGGTTATCTTCTCCTGGTCCTCTGGAGCAATGTAAATCATATTATAGCCTAAATAGCAATCAAGAAAATAGTACCAGCCTTTACCTACCAATCAATCTAGCATTTTATCCATGAATGGCATGTAGAAGTGATCTTTTTCTATTGATGTATTGAGTCTGCTATAATCCATGCAAACCCTCTAACTTGTGAATGGCCTCATGTAAATCAACTCATTGCTAGAACTAGAAACAACATTGATTCCTACTTTATTTGGAACACACTGGATTAGACTTAAATATTCACTATTAGGAAATCGATATATCACACCTATGTCTAACCACTTTATTTATCTCTTTGTGTACAACCTCTTATATTGGTGTGTTGAGATGTCTTTAGTTCTCAATGCTTGATTTATAATCTTTGACAAATTGAATCTTGTGAGTTTAAATGCCAGGTGGGATGCCAATGATGTTTGCAATTGTCCATCCAATAGCCTTTTTAAATCTTTTATGGACCAAAATAAATGTGTTCACCTGTTTGACATTACGATCTACAACAATAATCATATATAACATATTCTTAGTTTGAAAAAACACGTACCTCAAGTGGGCTGGAAGAGCCTTCAACTCTAACACCAGTGGCTCTTCAATCGATGGTCTAGTAGGTAGTGACTTACAACGCTTCAAGTCAAACTCAAGCTTGAGTTAGTTTCTATAGAAACCATGTGATCCAAGTTCATTTATCATCTCATCGTATTTTAGGATACTGTCACTATTAAATTCATCAACACATCCCCCAAGAGTTTTCATACCCAGCCTTTCATCAGTTGGTACCTCAAGTTGCACTTCATCAATACTTTTAATAATATAGACAACTTTCAGATCATTAGGTCTCCTCATGGATGGGAAAAGATTGAAGATGATCTTTTTATCATTCAATCTAAACTTGAATTAGCCCAACTCCATGCCCTCTACTACTCATCATGTGGCTAGAGAAGTCCTTCCCAAGATGATTGGGACATCTAATTCAACTTTACAATCAAGTATAACGAAGTCCGTAGGGAATATCAAATTTTCAAGTATCACTGGAATGTCACAAAGTATCCTTACAGACTTCTTCACAGTCCCATCTTCCATCAAAACTGCATTGTAGTCAACTTGGGGGCTCCCAAGTCTAACTGCTTGAATGTTGTAAGAGGCATTAAGTTAATGCTGGCTCTTAAGTCACATAATGTCTTTTCAAATTTGAAGACTCTGATGGGCCAAGGTATGGTGAATGCTCAGAGATCCTCCTTCTTCTGGACTAATCACCTAGTTGCAATAGCTCTACAATGATAAAAATCATAAGAAATATCTTGAATTACTATCCTTTTCTTAGTCACTAGGGCTTACCTGGGCATTTTCTCTAATGAAATGGGGGGGGGATTAATAGAAAACTACTTCAACATGGAGATGAAATTTTGAACCTCCCCCCATTCTTCTTCTTGAGCCTCTAAGAAAAAGGTAGTAGGGGCCTTAGTATGGTCTTCAACTTCTTTGGTACCATCACATCTTCACCCACAACATCCTTGGGCTTATAATCTCTAGTCCCTACATTCTTGATCTCTTATACATCTTCATGAACCACATCATTAACTACTGGCATTGGTGGGTCAATTGTCCGCTTACCACCTCATGTAGTCATTTCTATGCACTGCCTTTTGTTCTTTGGATTTTGCACTATGTTGCTTGGCAATATACTTTTTTGTCCTAATTTAACTATTTTGAAATTTGACCAAATTGTTGCTCCAACTGCTTAATAGCACACATAAGACTCGATCTTCAGATTAATTCCTGATATGTCAGCTTTCATTCCTTTCAAGGTCTCATCTTGTGCATCTGCCATCTTCAACAACTTGTCAAATATCTCCTCAATTCGTGAACTACCAACCCTAGAAGCATTATTTTATGGTGGCACGTGTGGTCTATTTCTATACCCATCTCTGCAAACCCAATAACCATCTTGATCATGTCCTCTATTCCTGTTGTAGTATCAACCTAGGTTGTTATCCCTATATGCATTATCCCTATTATAGTTCTGACCTTGGTTTTCTTGACCTTGGTGCTAATACTCCTAGTTATAACCTTGGTCATTAGTTCAGAAACCCCTCATCTGATCTTTCACAAAATAAGTATCCTCCTCATGACATGGCTTGTCATAAACGAGTGTTCTTGGTGATTGATGATTGACTGCATTCACCTAGTCCTGATTTTGCTTCATTGTAACCCAACATTAGTACTAATACAAGCTAACTCTTGCAACACTTCCTCATTGATTTTATCCTTCTTTTGATTGGTACTAACTGCGAAAGAGCTCTTTGTCATCACTATCTCCCTTGTTCCCCATGCACGATTGGTCTTGGCTATCCTTTTCAGGCTTTGAGTCATATATATGAAAGTACAATCCATGAATGATCCTCTAGTTATAGTATCGGGCACTGCTTTGCAATTATCACCTAATGCCCAAATAGAAGATTTCCACTAAGGAAACATCAAAATTTTATGTTCTGGAACACTTCTCAATAACTTAGTAAACTATTTCCATGTAACACTTATGGAGTCACCAAGTAATTGCTCAAAGTTATCTATCTTATTCTTAAGCTTCAAGTTCTACAACTTGGGAAAATACCTCTCAAAAAAGGCTTTTTGCATTTTTGCCCATATAGTAATAGAGCTCTGAGGTAGGTCAGATAACCATAGTATTGCTTCACCTATAAAAGATAATAGAAAGACACGGAGCCCAATGGCATCCAAGGATAGGTTTTGATTTCCTATCATGCTCTTATAGATGAAGTGTAGATGGTTATGTGAATCCTCTAATTGTAAGCCCAATAAAACGCTTTATGATGGAAACTATATATAATAAACTTAGTATCTTCTGGTAGAGGAGGTAACATGTTGCTCTTATGACGTCCATTATTGTAGAATCAAGTCTATAAGGATGTCACCCATTTACTACTATATGTTGACCTTATGGTTGCTGATTTTCCAAGACACTTGGTGGTGGTGGATTTTGGTTGTTCAAGTTGAGTACATCATTGACAATGTTGTTGGCATTGTCTTGAGCCATTCTTCGCAACATTCTCTGAATCTCTAGATCAAACGGAGTCAAGGGATGACTCAACTATAGGTATTAGGCATACACTATACTTGTATGCTGGAAAAGAAATAAAAATAACAAAAAGAAGTAAATTAAGGAAATAAAGATTAACTCTCTAATCACCCTAATTGAACTAATCTAAAAGCCATATTCATCAGCAACATTGCCAAAATTTGATCACACCTGAATTACACTTCCCAATTGAGATATAAAGGTTGTTATTCAAATGTAGAACCTAATGATGGATAGGGTCGATCCCATGAGGAATATGGTCAAGACAGGAGTAATTCAAGTAATTTGGATTAATTAATTGGCATACTTCCATAAAATGGTTTTTTGATGCAGAAACAATATTTTAAACCTAAACTAAGATCAATAGTCAATTCACGTATTACTAAATCAGTGAGAGACGTAACTAGGGTATTGTATTCCCCATGAATTTCTAACATATTTAACCTAATAATTTTAACCTTTCCTAGTGTGTAGCATGCATAATTGGTAAGTTATGTTCACCTAACTTACAACAAAGAATTAAGAACAAAAAATCCAAAATCTCCACGTAAATCACAATATCAAACTCCAAAGATGAATACAAAAGTGATCAACTTTAAATCTCTTAGAACAGGCTAAGAGAAAGTAATGACATGAGTTCTATTTTTCTATATGCCTAAAAATACAAAAAAAAAACTATTTATAATAAAATAAAAACAAATCCAAACTTAAATAGAATAATTGAATTCAAGGCCTTCGACGAGCCAAGTTACGGGTTGTAAGTTTGTTTACGACTCTTGTAATGGTCTTTCAGTCTGCCTCTTCCAAAACCTGGCATCAAATATGAGCAACTTTCTATGACTCGTAGATTGACTTATGGAAAGTAGGTTCCATCGTCCTGTTGACTTTCAGCAGCTATCAAAATCTCTGAGCCTCCATTCACGAACAACTCTATGAGTTGTGGAATGAACCACAATTGATCCTGTTAATCATAGATTCATCTTCAGCTAATCTACCCATCACTGTTTCAGAACTACGAACCCCCACCTATGACTTGTGGATCAAACCATGGACCATAAATGGTCTCATACATCACTAAAAAGCTGCAACTTATGCAAATCTCCACAAAAACTCCCCGAATCCTATAATCTTTCAAAATCAACATAACAATACATCAAATCTACTAATACTAATGAGATAACACACAAAATTTTAAATTTATAGCATTAAAAGTTTCATATTTTTGTGGCACATCACCACAAAGCAAGAAAGTAATGGTTTGTCCTCGAAGAATAGGAACTCACCAAGTCTTCAAAGCTCAACTCGAAATTTAGCCACAATAATGAGGTGTCGTATTATCACCCATCTATACTTGGTTAGATCATGTAGATAATGTGTTAATATATTAGAATATACTAAGTATGTAGGTATGTAATGCATTAAGATATGTCATAACATAAGGACAATATATGAATAATTAATGCATCTTTAAAATGGTGAATGGAAGCATCATTAAACATGTTATAACCTAGTATGTATATATGTATATATATATATATATATATATATATATATATATATATATGAATAAGACTATAATCGATAATAATACCATATGAACTATTATATGGAATCCTGATGTTTTCTCTACACCAGAGAAAGAAGAGCCTCCACCCTATGGACTCTATCCCAGCATAGTAAGTATCATATGCATATATAGAGCCCACCCTATATGATCAATCCCATCTCAGTGAGTATCCTAGGTTTATAGATCCACTATTTTGATATGTTATAGGCACATGAATATAATCATATGGTGGCATGTAGTTATGAGACATGAGGATTTCTATAAGGACCCTTGGTCCTACTTCCCTTCACTCAAGTTCATTTGGTGATAAGTCATACACCACGGGCATATGTAATCATACAATATACGTAGACTTCATCATAATTTATAATTCATCAAAATCATAATTTCATAGCTTATAAAATAGGCATCATAACCTCATAATGCATTTCAAAACATAAGAACAGTCTATCTACATGGGACTTTAGGTCACCCTCATAATCATGATCATAGTATACTTTCATTCTTGGAGTCTTATTGATAAATACATAGCTTAACATAGAAAATTAGGGCAGAATATGGATTCATTGACAATCGAAGTTAAAATCATGATATTGGTGAAAATCATGTGAGATCTATGTTAATTGAAATCAAATAAAATCATAAGTAAAGGAACTCATATCTAATTCATAATCCCTAATCAGCATATACTTGAAATTTCTTATAAATCAATTAGAAATCATATAATTTAAGCAATTCATATATAATGAAGTAAATTAATCATGTAATAATTACAATTCAGGCATTTACATAGAAATCATGAAAACCCTATAAACTTCATGCTTGAAATTGAGAAAAAATAATAGTTTGATTTGGGCTCCATGGATGAAGCTCTATAAAGCTTAACGGAGAAACCCTAGAAATTATGATGAACTGGCCTTGAAATCTTTGGAAAAGGTTAGAAACCTTAGTTCTTCAGTGGAGGTTACTTGATAGAAAACACTTAGAAATTTTTGGAGAGATCTTGAGAGTGAATGAGTTTGAAAATGTTTGAGGGTAGTTTTAAGAGACTTGAGGTGGTTAGGGTAGTTATTAGGATCAAAATGACATAGTTTAGGGGTTAAATAGGTGAGAAATGTCCAAAAGTCCCTTCATTAGTTTTCTTCTGGATTCATGTAAGAGTACAATTTACAAGTCATAAATGGGAGTATGAAGCGTAAGCTATGGTTTTAACTTGTTGAAATTGGATCTTTAAAAATAGTCTCTGAATCTCTAGTTATGAAACCCTTTCTTGTACCTGTAATTTCCTTTACAAGTCATACTTACCCCTCACAGATTACTTCTAGTACTTAGTAAAATTGTAACTTCTCAGAACCCTATCTGTGACAACTATCTACGAGTTGTAGTTCAAAGTGTGACTCATACAATGCCTTCATACATTGAATTCTAGTGATAAACATTTTCACCAAGTCATGGAACAAGCCATGGAACTTGTATATGACCTATTGAACAAACCACGAGCCATAGATTGGCTTGTGATATTAGTCCAGAACCAGATTGTAAGGCCTCATCAGTTAGAAAGTCAGAAAGTTTAGAAGAAGTGAAATTGAAAATATGCAGGCCAAAATTGTTAGACTCATTGATAGCCCATAGTTTAAACTATAGGTTATAAATAGAACTCATGGATAGGGTAAGCCTGGTTGAAAATTTGACTAAGTGTAGGAGCAATGTACAAGGATAGTTTACAATCCATAAATAGAATTGTGGATCGTAAAATGTGTTCATGGATCAAGGCCTTAGGTTGATGAAAATTTAGATTTTTGAAGTTGAAACTATGAAGAATAGAACAAGTTATAGATTGTTCTATGGTCTATAAATTGCTTATTGGTTTAGGGTCCTGAAGATTGTAAAAGTTTTAAGAATGGACAAAACCACGAAGGGGATTTTATGACTCGTAGATCATACTATGAGTCATAGAATAAGGTTGTAGTTCATTATTTAATGATAGTTTCAAAATATAAAAATGAGTAGGATGAAACCCCACTCTACAGTCCATAGTTCATTTTACATTTTGTAATTTCGTGTTGTTGTTTGGATCCGGTAGTTTAAATGAAGGACATTTTTATCCTTTGCCAGCATCCTAATCCTAAAACTATGTCATTTTGGATTTCCCCGCCTCTGCCATATCAGACCCAAACTTCTTAAATACTGTCATTCTCTCCATTCTGAATTCCTTCAAAATTTCTAAGACAAGAAGCTTTCCATAGACAAGGCAAGAAGGGCTAGAATTTCTAAAGGTTTTTTTCCTTAAAATCTTTAAGCCTTTACTTAAGGTCTTTAACCAGCTTTATGAGTTGATTTGTGGAGCCCTTCCATCCTACAAAGTCCAACAACCTTCCCTTTTACCTATTCTTTAAACTTCTTGAAATATTATGAAATTCTATGACATGGTTTAAATAATATATTAATGACATATTTTTAATTATTTTGACTATAATGATGCAATGTAACAATGTACTATAGATTTCTATAGTTTTTAAGGTGAAAGCCATGATTTAATAACCTAGGGTTCTCAATTGATGATGTGGGTTGTTTAGACTTGGTTTTAAGTTGATTAGTTTCATCATCATATTACTTAATACTTTTGATTCATGTGTTTTAAAGTACATTGCACGAGCCCACTAAGTTAATAATGAGTTTCTATAGGATGTCAATGATAAGAGATTTAAAGTATGTTTTTTAAAGTCTAGAATTGTTTTGAATGTTATGAGCATAATAGAAATCCCTTAATAATGTTTAAGATGGACCCTCAATGCAAAAGGACAATTATCACTTGAGTGGCTTCCAAGTTAATGAGCTACTCCTAAATGATACTACTTATGATTATAAAGTTATAATTTCATTACTATGTTAATATTTTAAAGTATTCAATGGGATTTATGTAGCATCAATAGGACATTGAAGCAGGGTTCAGTGAGGAAACTGTTAAGACTTGAAGCTAGGACCTAGCTGTGACATGGTGAATGTAACATCCAAAGGCGGCCCATCCAAGCTTCTTGTTCATATCATAAACATACATAATTTAAACTAAGAAACTCATAAGAGATTAAATAAGCTGAATATATCAACATCAAATTCATAGTTTTCCTTAGGGAATTTACAACATTGTCAGTCCAAAATATGCCTCTTTTAAGGACCCAGACCTTAAAAGACCTTCTAATGCTCTAATATTATTCCAAATGATCTTTGACCAAGATGGCTTATAGGTACACCTCCATGAGCTATGGAAGGGTCCACAATCCATGGAGACAGCCTTGAGGTGGACCTTGGCCTTCATGGCTCATTTTGGCTTCATTTGGAGTTCAAGGCTAAGTAGCCCTCCATGGAGCCTTCCACGGCTTGTGGTCCTCATCACTGGCTACAAAAGTTCTCATTAGAGGGGACCTTGCCTTAGTAACCATGTTTTTACCTAAGGGTGCCACCAAGGGCACCCTCACGATCTAGGAAGAGCACGATGGACCATGAAGGTGACCGTGGAGAAACCCTTGACCAAATTTTCCTCAAATCTCAAATTCTTAAGTGTTAGGCACCCTTCACAACTGTCTTCACGAGCTGCAAAGGTTAATCGATGCACAAAGGCAATTGTCCAATTTACTTCAGTTCTTTTTTGTCCAAACATAATATCCAAATTATATTGATACGGTCCTTTTCCAGAGTCGGACTCCTTCACGATGGGCTACACGGCACGTGAAGGGCCTCACATGCCTTTAATTCCATAATATAGGAGTCCAACTTTATTTTTAATTTTGTTTTTATCAAGGACCCTATGGTAATTTGGTTCTCTTCCAAGGTCTTTTAGGATTTTTATGCCTGTCCTGAGACCCCTAAATTAGCCCCTGTTCATTCAAATCACTTTATTTTCAATTCAAACACTTAGACTCTAAAAATTCAAGTTCCTAAAACTTTATTCAAATCAAGTTTTGAAGATTCAAGTTAGGGAATTCTCAATCCTAATTCATCTCATTCTTCCCAATTTCTTCAATGTATATGTGGTTTCATTCATGATTTCCTTTCAACCATGAAGCCCCAGAATCTATTTTATGAAATTCATGATTTTTAAGTATTAGTTTCAAGTGGATCTTTTAAATTAACTTCAATTTGATGAAATTATGTTATAAGTCATTATCAATTGTTGATTTTAATGTGAATTAAGTTTTGTTATGTTGATTTATATGGATTTTGTGAGAACTGAAGAATGTATGTCCCTATAATTTATGAACTTATGCATGAGTAATTTTAAGTATGTATCAATTATTGATTTCTTTATGAATTTAGTATGATTTGATCTTATTATGATATTTTAATTATAAATTCCTAATACTTATGTTATTCCTTCATTCCTCAAGACATATGCATGCATGAATAAGGATTTTCATGAGGTTTATGATGTGAGTTATTACTTAATTATGATTATGACTATGATTTCATGCAAATATGATTATGATATGATATCTGATCACATAATATTTATGATACAATTTTAAGCAATTATGGGTGTGTACACACCATTATATTTAAATATGAATGAATGAGTTATTCCTAAGTATGTATTCATGGGTTTAAGTATGCTTCATATTTAATCCTAAGTAAGTATGATTATTAAATATGATTTGGCTCTGAAGCCTATGTATGTATGGTTTTGATTTTTAAAAGACTTATGTTTCTATTTAAAGCATGTATATGCATGTATTCCTACGGGACGACGACTTAGCACTAAATGAGATTGGAAGTGGAGGCTTGACCTAAGTGGTCCTTATATAATCTCTATTTCTCATAACTATGTGTCAAATATAGGTTTATGTTTATAACCATTTGTGGATGACTATGCCTATGAAAAATCCTTTTCAAGAAGAGTGATGTTCCTGTAAGGTGAGGTTACTTCTCTGAAATAGGTAGTGTTCCCATAAGGAGTATAATCTATCTTTGGTAAGTAGATCACTTTTTCCTCCATTGTAGAGAGAACAATGGGATTTTGTTTAATAGCTCGCATGGTCTTATATATCAATTCATATCCCATCCCCATTATGTTTAAGTATTATGGCGTTCAGACATCATGGATTTAAGGCTTATCGTTATGATATTCTTTCTTATACACTTTTTTCTATATATATGTGCCCTTGTCATCTAATATTGATTTGCAGGTTATCATTTTCACAAACACTGCATGCCCATATATATAGTACATTCGCACTAACATATACTTTTTTGCTAACATGATCTAACCATGCAGGGACCAAAGACTATTCACATCCACCTCTTCACGGCTAGATTGAACTTGTGAGAATTTGCTTGTAGTAAGTCCTTTGTTCTAACGACAAGACCACCTTCTATGTACCTACTTTATATGATGGTTATCTTGTGTTTGAATTTGAGGGGGGAGCCCAAGACATGTCTTGGACCCCATCCTATCTATGGCTTAGAGGCAATGTTGGACTTCATGTAAATTCTATGTACAAGCTTTCTATGTTGATGCTAGTGGAGACTATGTTTAAGTCTTATGTTATGTTATGTATGATGTGATGATTAGATGTTGTAGTTCCTAAGTCCATATTCCCATAGTATGAGTCATATGATTCCTCCCCTTAGAAATTGCTTGTTAATGTGAAATGTGTGATTGCAAGTCTTATGCTCCCTATCCCTATAGCTAGATTCCCAAATTCCCATCACTTAGACCTATTTGTTGAACTTGTGTGATAATGAGTCTCATGCCTGTTCTTCCCCATAGCTTGAGTCCAATGCTCCTATCTTTTGTATCACATATTGACGTATGAATTGCGCTTCTGAATGGATGATGTCTAAATGGATGCTATGAGGCTTATTTGGGGACTTTTGGGTTCTTATTTACCATTTCACACTTAGGCCCTAGGCTATGGTCATGGCATTTTGACACCATAGATCTTCATGGAGTCTACAACATGCTACTTGCTCATCCTCAAGAGAGAATAATAATGAAATCATAGAGTCTCAACATAAAAACATAACATGAACAAAGCTTGCTCCCAAAGCATGGAAATTTACCAACAATCTTTAAAGAACAATACTCTAGCTATGAAATCGAGGAATAGACTTGTTGTCGCTCATCCCTATATGGTTAGATCATATAGGATAATGAGTATGTGTTAATATGTGAAATATACTAATTATATAGGTATGCCATGCATCAAGGAACATAATAACATAATATCAATATATCTAATCATAATAATAGAATAGGTACAAGATATGAATGATCAATACATGTTTAAAACCATGAATTGAAGCATGACAAAACCTTTCATAGCTTATCATATATATGATGGAATAAGACCATAGCCAATAATAAGGCCATGTAGACTATTATGTGAAATTCCGATGTTCTCTTTACATCAAGTGAAGGAGGAATCTACATTGCCAAGGTAGACTCGACCCTTACCCTATAGGCTCTATCCTATCACGGTGAGAAATATATGTATATAAAGACCCCACCTTTTAGGCTCTATCATAGCATGGTGAGTATCAGATGAACACAATGATAAATGAATACATTAGCTAGGCTTATATGCACATAATCACCAACTTACAATGGCACTTTGTTATGAGACTTGAGGATTTATGTAAGGACCCTTAGGGATAGTCCAGCCCCCACCCCATAAGCTCATTCTGGGTTAAGTCAAATCACACTAAATATATAATCATGCATATACATAGCTTTCAACATGCTTCATACTTTATCAAAATCATACTATTATATCTTATAAAATAGGTATCATAACCTTATGAAAATATCTTACATCGCAGGAATAGTCCATCTACACAACTATCATATAGTGTGGATATATTTCCCAACTTATCATCATTCAATTAACATTAGGGACTTAAGTCACCCTCATCATCATATCATCATCATCATAAAATTATCATCATATAAAAATATACTTTTCATACTTAGAATCATAATTCATGAAAATCATAACCTTGTCACAGGAAATTAGGGCCATGTGCGGGTTTATGAGAAATTGACCTAAAATCTGTAGTTAGATGAAAAGTGTAGGTACTATGTAATTGAAATCAATTTGTATCATTAGCAAAGGAACCCAAATCAATTCAATAAGCCCTAAGCACCTTATACTTGAAATCACTTTGCTTTACTTGAAAATTATAGAAATCTTGTAATTCTGTATAATTCATGCATAAATAAGTATAATAATTATGTAATAATCATAATTCAACCATTTGGAATGTCATCCTAAAAACACATATAAATCCATGTTTAAACTTGTAGAAAAGGGGAGATTTGAGTTAGGCTTCATGGATGAATCTAGTCCAAAAATGAATCCTTGCATACATTAATTAAAAACCTTAGATATTTGGAGATGGAAGACCTAGACCAAAACCTTGAAACCCTAGCTCCAATGGAGTCTTTGCTTAGTGAGAGAATTTTTAAATTTTAGGATGGTTTTGAGTATGAATGAACTAGAATGAAATTAGAATTGGTCTTATAGGATTTGAGTTGGTTAAGTTAGTTAGAAGGGTAAAAAAAATGTAGTTTAGGAGTCAAGCAAATTAGAAATAACCAAAAAGCCTTTCACTTAAAAACTGCCAAACCTGCCCATGAAACTACTTTTATGGGTCGTAGATCAGAGTGCAACACATACTCTCGCTCGTGCATTGCATGGCTCCAAAACTTTAGCTACTGGAAATTACACTTGAGAACCATAGAAACAGTGTACAGTCTATAGTTGTATTTATAGACAGTACAACCCTTTTGTAGATCTCTCTTAGGATCTTATCCAAGACTAAACTACAAGTTGTATAAAGGAGTACGACTCGTAGAGTCCTTTGTAATTTGACTTCTAGTAACCAAAAATGTTCACCGAGTTCTGAATCTCAACCATGAAACTTTTCTATCTAATGATTCTATCCATGAGTTGTAGATTGGCTCATAAGACTAGTAAATTCAAGATTTCCTACAACTTTCCATTTTTCAGGCTTTTCAACACGTGGATTATTAATTATCCTCCCTTTGGGGTCATTCATCCTTGAATGAGACAAAAACAAGCTTGAGTAGAATGAAAACATAACTAACAACTCATCATGAATAAAAAAATGCAACTTAATCATGATTTTCATAAAATCATCAAACTTATGCATCAAATATTATTGAAAAATAGTCTCATTATCATGTATGGATACAATGTCACACCCCAAAAAGAGGGAGGAGCAACTGGCACCTGATACTGTTATTGGCTGAGCAAGCCACTAAACATGCTAGTAAACTAAACTAGGGGTCAAAAAAATTGGACGGCATAACGTTTGATAAACTAAACCTGGATCATTTGGTCATGACTTGGTCAATAGTAAATCAAGTAAATCAAGATAGGCAAACCAAAATGCTAAAGTACTACCTAGCCGACATGACTGCATCAACAGAGGTACAGGTACACACATTGTATATACATGTTAATGCTGTGACCAGAGACTGAAAGACACAAAATAACCAACCCAAAATAACATGTCCACAATAGCCTCTAAGAGAACCATTGATACTATTGGGGTAGGGCCTCGACTATACTCAACTGTACAACAAAAAGTATGCATTCTATGAAAGCTCCAGGAAGAGATGGAACCTACAAACTTATACCTAAATCAAGATCCTATTACAGGCATCGATCAGAGCCCCTACCTGAACCTACACATATGAAATATACTACAGCGTCCCAGGCAATGAGATATCAGTACAAATAAACATGTACTAGTATGTAAGATAGAATATAAACTCATAGATAGCAGTAGTAAAAAGAGTAATAAAAATATCACATATAATCAAAAATCAAGTAAACTTATAGTGATCAAATATGCACAGTATGCTCAAGTATTGCATGTCGCGAATACATATATATAGATGTAAATGCATGACATACCCAACCAAATTCTAGCAGTGGTGGTTCATAGCTAATCGGCATCATATTTGCCAACATGTGGCCATCTGTATCATATATATGTCTATATATATATATAAAATTATTTGGGCAAATAGGTTTTATACCTCCAATTATAGATCGAAGTCCATGCATAACATGCCATGTGTGATATGAATATTGAATGCACATAGTAGGCCATAGGATAAATTTAGCCAATCTTGTCTCATTTGCACACCTATACTTATAACATCATAATTATTGTTGTAGCATATACACATGACTCGTGGGATCTTATATGCCTTTTAAATAAGTTTGACAACTTAACCCCGCATTTATAATGAGGCTTTTAACTCTGAAAATGTTCATAAAGGTTCTTTACATAATATTTATACTTGGTCCCATGTAAATTATTAAAAGAGAGTATCTAAACAAAATCAAGTGCCTTAGTAATTTAAGTAGGAGCATTGCGCTAGAGATTATTGGAAATCAACGTGTTACTTGTTAGGTGGTCCAATTATGTATTTAGTTTGGAACAAGGACTGATTATGACTACTGCATTCCCTTTACAATCTATATTTATTTTAATGAAACTACACCAAGAAGATAAATACCTCGAACTTATGGATAGGTAGTCAGGAAAACTGACAAAATGAAATATATATATTTAGTGTCTAGTTTAAGTGAACAAATAGAATGTAAACCTAATACCATCATGAAAATAACTCAGTTGCAATCCCAATGTTGTTCACAGAAGGTCTTTATAGTAATGGAATAGTAATATATCACATTGGACTTTTTGGGAAAACTTCTCGGATTTCATTCTAAATGGCGGGATGAAGCTTAGCCTTAACATACCTTTCTAGCGGACGTCCAATGGCCCAAAGTCTCTTCACGAGAATTGTTCCTTACATCCTAAGCTTCACAACCACTATATATTTCAGCTTCAAGACACCTACAAATAATCCAAATTAAGCATTGATTACCAGACTCGCCATATAGTATTTACACGAGAAAATGTCTGTAGAACTTTGTAAGAATGACCATAAAGGAGTCCCAAAATTATTATCTAGACACACTAGTTACAAACCAAATATAACCAGAATGAACACTATTTTTTAATAGCCCAAAAGTAGCTCAAACACAACTAATAGAAAGGGAAATAATTGCAAAGCGTAAGGCACACATTCTAGGTACGGGAATGAATTTTAACGGTAAAAATACCAAAAACTCACCTAAATCACTTGGACAGCTTCATAGAGATTTCTCTTTAGTTTATAATCTTTCAGGAAAAAATGGAACAGATTTGAGCTTTAAAAAGCTCAAGTTAGTGGACATCTAGGCGGTTAACTCGACACGGCCCATGACCCAGTTTCCTACTTGTGCAGTCTCAGTAAAACAGTCATAACATTTTATTCTGAGGCTAGTTTGATGCATGCTTTTGTGAGTTTCAAACTAGACTCAAAAGACCTTTGATTCGATAGGTCATGAACCTTTTGAATCCTTATATTTTGGGAACTATGACCTATATATTTAATCCAAATTTAAGAAGGATTTCTTAACGAAACTTATGGTAACTTTGGCCAACCTTTATCTTGCAACTGTCTTGATTCCAAAACTTCAGATGCGGCCTTTATGATATTAAAATAACCTTTAAAAATTCATTATTAATAAGTTATACACTTTTAATCCCATCTAAAAAAGTGAAACTTAATTTAGACCTTCCAAAATGGGCTAGGTGCCACTCGGGTCATTTCTTTAATCCCGAACGTGAAATTAGGGGATTTCTTTGACATAAAACTTTAAGTCCTTGATATTACCATCTATTGGAAACCTTATTGTTTGTAGGTTCTATCCAAAATCATATATGTCTGATATAACATGCCACCTTATAATAATATAGAAGATGAGAAAGACGAGGTCTCACAGTCTCCCCCAATAAGAATATTCATCCGCTAATGTATCAAGACAACATCTTAGTTGCACTACTATCTCCTAAAATATGACTTTTGAGGATATACTTTTTATTCTTCCAATCCATAAATCAAATTCAAAGAAATTCTAATTACTAAGCTTCATATAGCTATCCCGTGACAACACATGTAAATTATACTCCCAACTCATTTAAAATTTAAGTTACTATAGACAGATGACTGCCAACTTTTAAAATATGACTCATTTTAATTTATAAATAGCTGAGGGTACTTCTACATTATTTCCTCTTCTGCTTCCCAAATTATTTCCTCAATATTGTTACTCCGCCACAATACTTTCACAAAGATAGCTTCTTTATTTCGAACCTTTCTCACTTGTTGATCTAAGACAACCACTGGCACCTCATTATAAGACAAGTCTTCAGCAATGTGAATATCTTTAATGTGAGTAATATGCGAAGGATCTCCAAAGAACTTTCGCAATATCGATATAGGAAACACTGGATGAACTACCCCTAATTTTGAAGGCAAATCAAGCTTGTATGTGACCTTGCCAATCTTTCAAATAATCTTATACGGTCTAATATAGCTAGGATGATCTTTTATTTATTTCCAAACTACATGATTCCCTTCATAGGTGATACTTTCAAGAAGACCCAATCTTTTACATAAAACTCTAATTCTCGTGGTCGAACGTTTATACAAGACTTCTGTCGACTCTGGACTGTTTGCAATCAATCCCTAATAAGTCTTACTTTTTCAATCGCTTGCTGAACTAGATTAGGGTCTAGTAACTTTGCCTCCTTGGCCTCAAACGAACTGATCGGCGACATATATTTTCAACCATATATTGCTTCATAAGACGTCATTTGAATACTAGCTTGAAATTTGTTATAATAAGCAAACTCAGTAAGCTGTAGATGATTATCCTAGCTTCCTTTAAAGTCTAACACACAGACACATAGCATATCCTCAACGTCTGGATGGTACGCTCTACCTGCCCATCATTTTGGGATGAAAAATAGTGCTGAAATTTATCTAAGTGCCTAGACATTTCTGAAAAGACTTCCAAAAATATATTGTAAATTGAGCCCCTCAATCAGAGATAATAGATAATAGAACTCCATGAAGGCAAACAATCTTTTAAATGTAAAGCTTAGCATAATCCTCCACTGAATACGTTATTCTTACTGGAAAGAAATGAGCAGATTTTGTCAACCTAACAATGATTACCTAAATAGAATCATACCTGCATGAAGTATAAGGTAAATAGTGATGAAGTCCATATTTCTCATGTCCCATTTCCATAACCAAAACTTAATATACTGAGCCAGGCCTCCAAGTCTTTGATGTTCTGCTTTAACTTGCTGGCAATTAGGACATTGGGCTACTATCTTTGGAATATTCTTTTTCATGCCACTCTACTAATAGGATTTGTTGAAGGTCCCGATATATTTTTGTTGCTCGAGGGTGGACTAAATATCTAGAATAGTAGGCCTCAGAAAGAATCTTGGCACAAAATCCTCTGATATTCATCACACATAAGTCGTTCTGGTACCTAAGGGCTCTATCTCTACTTAGCTCAAATAAAGGATGTTGCTGTTGTGGAATGCTCTCCCTCAGTTTACTAAGCTCAGGATCCTCATGCTGTAACTCTTTTACTTTAGTAACAATGGAATATTCTACTGTATTTTGAATAATTATACCTCTATCCTCTGCATCTAGCTATCGCACCTGCAAACTAGATAGTCGACACTGGTCTTTTGTCATTTTAACCTTATCAGCCTCAACATGGCCTAGACTTCCCATGGACTTTCGGCTAAGTGCATCAGCAACAACATTAGCTTTATTGGGATGGTATAAAATGTCAATATCATAGTCTTTTAGTAATTCTAGTCACCTACTTTATCAAAGGTTCTACTCCTTCTGCTTAAATAAATATTAGAGGCTCTGGTGGTCGATAAAAATATCAACATGAACTCCATATAAATATTGTCGCCAAATATTTAAGATAAACACAACTGGAATAAGCTCAAGATCATGGGTAGGATAGTTTTGTTCATATTTTCGCAACTGTTTGCAAGCATATGCAATAACTCTAAAATGTTGCATAAGAAAAAAACCTAGGCCAATTCTTGAGGCATCATAATGTATAATGTAGCCTTTGGTTCTACCCGTAAGAGCCAAGATAGGTGTGGTGGTAAGCCTTTTCTTTAGCTCTTAAAAACTCTACTCACACGCATCAGTCCACTAAAAGTTAGCTGCTTTATGTGTCAATCTCATTAGTGGTGCAGAGATAGAGGAGAATCTCCTATATATCCTGCCAAGCCTAAAAAGCTATGGACCTTCAATCAGATTTAATGGTCTCGGCCAGGCCATTACTGCTTCAATCTTCTGTCCGTCGACCTTGATACTATCACCTTAACAACTTGGCTAATAAAAGCTATAGAAGTTAACCAAAACTCAAATTTAGATAATTTAGCATATAACCTGTTATCCTAGAGAATCTGTAATATAGCTCGCAAGTGGTTTGCATGCTCAGCTTCTGACCGTGAATATATCAAGATGTCGTCAATAAAGAACTATCACAAATTCATCCAAGAATGGTTTAAAGACTCAATTCATTAGGTCCATAAAAGCTGCTAAGGCATTTGTAAGACCAAAAAACATGACAAGGAACTAAAAATGTCCATACCTCATCCTAAATTCTATATTTGGAATATCAGCATCCCTGACTCACAACTGGTGGTACCTGGATCTCAAGTCAATATTTGAAAAGCATTTAGCACCTTGCAGCTGATCGAATAAGGCATCAATCTGCCGAAGAGGACAGTTGTTCTTGATAGTTACTTTATTTAGCTGGCTGTAATAAATGCACATCTGTGAGCAGCCATTTTTTTTCAGACAAAGAGCATTGGAGTACCGCCACAGAGATGTAGTTGGCCTAATAAAGCCTTTATCAAGTAAGTCATTAAGTTGTTCCTTCAATTTCCTTAGCTCTACAGGAGCTATTTTATAAGGAGGAATGGATATAGGTTGCGTATCAAGGAGAAAATCTACAGCAAAATCAATTTTCCTTTTGTGGGGAATCCTTTGAAGGTCATCAAGGAATATCATAAAGAATTCATTTATAATAGGGACTGACTGAATGGTCATTGACTCCTTATCAATGTCCCTAGCATAAGATAGATGGTATATGTAACCTTTGGCTATCAAATTTTGAGCCTTAAGATATGACATAAACTTAACCTTGGGTGAGGCAACATTACCTTTCCATTCAAGGACCGGATCACCTGGAAAATCGAAATGGACTAGCTTTGCTAGACAATCAATATTAGCATAACAAGTTGCTAACCAATCCATACCCGTAACAACATCAAAATCTAGGATAATCAATCCAATTAAATCAGCAGAGGTTAGGCATTCATTAATTAACATTATACAACCTTGATAAATATGACTAGCGATAATTGAGTTACTAACTGGCGTAGATACTTTAATTGACTCTGGAAACAACTAAGGTCTCATATCAGGTTTACCAACAATGAATGGAGTAATATATGAAACTATAGAGCCAGGATCTATTAGTGTATAAAAAACATGAGAATGTATATCAACATACCCATGAACATATCTGGAGATGCATCTTAATCCTGTCGGCCTGTGAGTGCATAAAAGCGATTCTGGCCACCAATAGAACCTGAGTTGTCTCCTGTACCTCTCCCCCCACAATGACCTTGAGTAAGCTGTGGATCTGGTTGAGGAGCATGTACTGAGGATGAAAAGACTGCAGTGGATCCTAACGGTGGAGCTGTTTTAGCTCCACCTAACCCAATACACTGGCTAAGATAATGTCTTGTCTACTCACAATGGTAACATGCACCTGAACCCTTTCTACACTGCTTATTATGAAGCTTACTGCATTATGCATAAGGAGGAGTAGGCTATCTCATTTGTGCAGAGCACTCTTGTAGATGGCTCTCAGGCTAGCGTGAACTCTACCCCAGCCCTAACTGAATATAATGATCAAATCGTTATCCCTATATATGTGGCAGGGAACTACCTACTGACGAAGGTGAATATCAGTGAAAAGAAGGCCTAAATCACCTCATAGCTCCCTATAAGAACCTATAGTATGAGCCCTCTTATTCTTCTCCCTATCTCTATGGGTATCCTAAATCCTACGAGAAAGGTCCTTCATAGTCTGACCAAAAGCCTATATCCGGGAAATATCTACACCATCTTTTAAAGAGGCTATCCTGCAATCAATAATCAAATGATCCCCCAAACCATCCGCATAACCATAAACTTTGGCACTCATGGTACATAAAATATTTGGTGCATATATAGCTATAGAATTGAACCTAAGGCTATACTCCCTTACACTTATATCCCCTAGCCTCAAACTAATAAACTGGTCAAGATGGGCTTCTCGAACCTCCTATGGCAAGTAATAGGCTAAAAATGCCTCAGAGAAGTCCTCCCACTCTGTTACCAGAGCATTATAGCTCATACCACATGATGGCGACATCACATAGTCAAAAAGAAGCCAACTTCATTGCCTTAGTGACAGAGGCATGCATCAACCTTAATACTCTATACATATGGTCTATAAAGTCCTGTGGATCCTCAGTGGGACTGGACCCTATTAATATAGAAGAGGCCAAATGAAGAAACTCTCATACCTTTAAGCTTTTTGTTTGATCCCTTCTGGCATCTGCTCTAGCCTCTAACTGTCTCTCATGAATAGAAACCATCCTAGTCAGTAGTTGAACTGCCTCTCTCATACCCCGCTCTCCAGTCTCTAATAGGACTAGGGGTACTGGACTTTCTTGGCCCTCAATAGATGCTAGTGAATCTGGCACTATGGATACTGGAGGCTCTTTGTGTACCTCAATGAGGAGCACATTTGCCTGTCCTAGTAAAGAACAACAGATACCTGCTCTCTGCATACCTTTCTAACCGTTGGTCTAAAAATTGGGGTTATACCCATTTCTCACTCAATTTTGCCCCTTGATAAAGAATATGAAGTTGTATTTTTGATATCATGCATGGATTTTGAGATATATAAAAATTATGAATTCGGGCACTTTTGGGGCACATTTTCGTGCACTTTTTGGGGGCATTTCAATAGCTCCTACTTGAAAACATTCATCTCCAAAAGTCAAGGAAACGTATATAAGAAGAATAATTGTGAAGAAA
>JAOTQJ010155147.1:0-30076 GCA_025642045.1 Solanum sejunctum | reverse complement strand
TGTTAACACTTAGAAAAATTTTGGAGCAACAAGAGAGAGACCTCTCGGGTTGCTATAGTAACCTGAGAGGACAATTGTGTTTTTTCAAGTTTTCAATTATTTGACGCTTCAAGCTTGGTATATTGAGTCTTCTAAGTGGCGTGGTAGTGTTAGTTGGTCAAAGAAGTGTTTGGTTCGATGGATATAAAGATTTGTATCTAGTAAGGGACTTGAAAGGTATATTAATTTCTAGCTTAATTATTGTAAATTAAAGCTTGTGGGTGTGTTCGGGGTGCGTTATATTTAAGGTAAAACAAAAAGGTTGGTTGTTAGTTGAATTGTGAATTTCAAATTTGGGGGTGGAATTGAGGACAAATTTACATATGAAGATATATTGATTTATATTCATGTGTTTATGTTGATATGTTATGAAAATAGTCGTTGTGGGGTGAAAGAAGTGTTGGGAAAACTATGTGAATGTATACATGGGGGTTAGCTCTAATTGGAGCCCCAGGGGAAGTGTAATGTTATGCTTCAGCATTGGGAGTTTGTGTTGGAAATTGGAGTGAGGTATTATAGTTCGTGGAGTCTATAGGAAGGCTTGAATATGGTAGATATGTGTTTACATAAATGCTGCCCTGTTTTATCAATTATGTCGTAATAATATTTTGTGGCTTTTTGATGTTGTGATGGTATTGGAAAGGGTTTATTGAAGTTGTAGGTTGTTGTTGTTATTGTTGATTGATTAGTTGAGCCGAGTTGAATTCTCAGGGCTACGTATTTTAAGAGGAGATGCTGTTGAAATTTTTATAAAATTTGGAACTAGAGAGTTAGGATTTAAAACCCGATATGGTTGTTAATCGTTGGCATTACCATAATTTGTGTAGACATTCGATATTCGGAAGCATAACTTGGATTGGTCTTGCATTGGAGTTAGTTGGAGAAAGAAACCGAGGTATGTAAAGATTTCCTATCTCTTGGCATGAATTAGTTAAGTCGGGTCAACGTCTTTTGTTTGAAAAATTCCTTTTCCTTCACAATTTGGGTCCAAATATATCTTACGTCCACTCCTTGGTACTTTTATAAAAATTATATCTATATTTTGACACTTGGGTATGTAGAGCCCGCAAGTTGTAAAAAGTGTGAAATGGTTGAGTATGTTCAAAGAATGTATTTTGTTTGAGGGCGCAAATGCCCGTAACCCTCGATGAAAAGCCTAAATGGGATCAATGTTCATTCCTTAAATTTTGAGTCTTTAGAATCGATGAATGGTGTTTGTTTGATTGAAAGTTAAATAGTTTGGAAAAACTTTAGGTTCAAATGGTTTCGAAATTACTAACGCATGCAACTTTTGATAGAAATTCTAAGTCACTTTAAAAATTATTTTGAAGCCTGTTTTAGTAATGTGTATGATGGGAAACTAAGCAAGTTCCTTTGAAATCACCTTTATGCGTAAATTTGAGCAATTTTGGCAAGTTTCATAAATGAATTACTTCTTGATTTCAAAATGAACATTGGGCATACTACTAAATTTTGGAACTAGTTTTTATGCATGTGATTCTCAGAACTCTATTCGTCCATTTTTGGTTTCGCTCACCAATTTCCTGGCCGGTTATTATCGTGCTTATGTATAACTATATGTATATATGTATATATATTCCGAAGTAGGTTGGATACGGCGGGTCGGTTTGCCTATAGGCTGGCTTTGCTTAGTTTGGAGACATAAGGAGCTGGGCTTGGGATATGTTGGCATCATGACGTATGGGTGCTTGGCCCTTTTGCACTGGCCCACATGAGTGCGTGGCCTCTTTGCCTCGGCTCACTTATATAATGGGCATGATGACCTTTACACATTATGATACGTGAGTGCCTGGCCCCTTCGCCTCGGCTCACCTATCCTATGATGTGAGTGTGTGGCCCCTTTGCCTCGGCTCACCTATGCTATAGTTAGGACTTGCGTTGGAGATTTTAGGTATTTGAAACTACTGGTGTTATGCTGTGGTATGGCACGAGTTTGGAGGTCGCCATTGTTCCCATCCGGTATGCATTATTTTGATATATTAAATAAAGAAATATTTTGATGTTTGCATACAAGTTTGGCTCATATATATTATTCGGATTATTACTCTCACTTATATTTTGTACTTTCCTCTTTACATATTTGGTACGTATTTCGTACTGACCCCCTTCCTTTGGGGGGGTTACGTTCATGCCCGTAGATACCGACGTACAAGTTAGAGAGCCATCTTGTTAGGATTTCTGTCTACCGTTGAAGTGCTCCCTTGGCCTCAGGAGCAGACTTTTAGATATATACATGTACACTTATTTTCTGTATTTTTGCATTTATGTGTGTTCGAGGGTAGGATGGGGCCCTGTCCTGTCCCATGATTTAGTTCGTATTTTAGAGGTCTATGGATACATGTAGGTGTGGGATATTGTATTTGGTATGACTTCGTATGTATGATACGTTTGTTGGGCAGTTCTACCGCAGCGGTGACCTTATCGGCCCGCCTATATATATATATTGATGTTTGCTGTTTGCTGGGGTTACTGCTTGCAGGTATGGTTAGTCAGTAAAACAGAGGAAACTCTGCCGAAATTTTGATAAATTCCTTAGCTATTATAGTTGGGAATCGGGTGTAATGTTTGTCTGGGTGCACAATCGGCACTAATCACCTATCCCTGGGTTGGATCATGACAATATATGTGGCACCAAAACTTTCTCTCATATTAAATGGACCATAAATATCAGAATAAATTAACTGACGTGGGAATTCAACTCTCTTAGCTTTCTTGAATGGCTTCCCTATACTTTGGGGATTCAACTCTCTTTTGCCAGCCTATTCATTCATTCTTTCCCTATATGACCTAATCTCACATGCCATGTAAAAACATCTATGTCATTGTCATTACTTGAATAACATCATTACACAATGATCAACATAATAGTCATAAGTTTAAAGATTACAATCTAAAATTATAAATCAATAATAAAAAGGTCCACAATTATACAAAATATTATCTAATAATATTCTTACACAATTATGACTAAAAAATAATTAAAACCAACACCCAAAAACACAAAGATAGATATTGAATTTCTTGAATATCTAGAATATGTACCACATCATGCAACATTAAAGATCAATCACCACGCAAGTCTATTTTTCCAGTGTCGATTTCCTTGACTTTCAGTATGTAAGATTTTTCAGGGATCATGGATCATCCAATTAAGTGAACTGACACGATACAATCTTACTCAACCCATGTGTAAAAGATACATCTGATTTTAAATTAAAGTTAGAACAGTTAAACTGTTAAACCTTATTCTTTTAGGTAAGGGAACTATTAACTGTTCAACTTTATCCTATTAGGAGAGGAAACATTTAACTATTCAAACACTATTTAAAATGGAGAGGAAACAATTCTATAACTGATCAATCTCTCCTACAAAATGGAAAATTTTGTTTTCTATGATTAATAGAGAAAAAAGATAGACAAAGAGTAGAAAATTAAAAAAAAAAAGAAAAACTAGAGAAAGAAATTAATCCTAATTTTCTAGATTAATTCATCAACATGCACAAAAAAGCATTTATTTTGTAAATATTAACCTTAATTTTCTAGAAAATTAAAGAAGATAAGGGGCAAACTCACTTGGCAGCAAGAACAACAATTTGTTGTAAAAATGAAGTTATATAACTCATTGTTCTTGCTACTTATTTTTCTTACAATTAGTATCAGAGGGAGGGTTATAATTTGGTTTTTCTACGCAAATTGCATTAAGATCATTATTGTATGTGTTTTAAGATAAAATTCTTTTGATGGTGAATTTTGACAAGTTTCAAATAAATAGTTTTTGTTTTGGCATATTTTGGCCATAGTTTATTAATTTTTTTTTTGTGATAAAACTTTAGAAATCATAATCATAGTTTTGACTTTTTCAAAAAAATATTATATTAGAAATGAGTGACATAGGAATTTTTAAAAATTGACAAACTTTTACTACGTTTACAAAAACTTACTTCTGTTTTCTGTGTTTAAAAATTGTTTGTCAAGTATTTGGGCCTAACCCTTATATAATCATAATCGGCTCATTTTAGTATTTTGAAAAATATATTATAACTAAAATATGATTGAGATATGATTTTTTGAAAAATCAATAATTTTTTTTATGAAAAGTTGTACTGTTATTTTCTGTAACAACTGTGAAATCAGTGACATTAAAGGCTTGGTATTCATAGCGCGAAATAAAGAAGTGAAGACAGAGTCTAGGACTATTCTGCACACTGAGATAAAAAAAGGTCCAGGAGATGCATCAAAGGATTCTGTATTGGATAAGCCAATTCGTTGGCTTGAATCATGTTTGAGTACTTTTTCTATCAATATATAATATTTGCAAAAACACATTAAGATAAGACAACTAGATTAAATAAAGAGTAAACATCAAAACTATGGTCTATGATAATTCAAGATTATCCAGCTGATGAGCTTGGCAATTGTCATATTCCACTATCAAGCCAACCATTTCTAGAAACTTTTTAATATATAAAGCATATTTTATCTAGTCATATCTGAGTATGCTTTCATCCAACATTGGGTCTTCATATTCTATATTGACTATGGTTGAACATGCATACATCAGAAATGTTAAGGAAATTATCGGTAACAAGTTTCTTCCAATCACCACTTACTGCACCACCATGTTATGTGGAAGTGAATTCTACATTCCATGTTTTCTCATTATACTGAAGATTCACAACTAGGTCCTTACAGGGAGATCGATTCTTCTGCACTCTAAAGGAACTGACTGCAGTAAGTCAACTAATCCAACAGAAAACTAACACAAGTTAGATTTTCGATGTTCTTTTATTAACTACAGAACATAAATATAGAGCATAAAATTTCTTTACCATGTATTACCCTCCCTTAATATACGAGAGCTTTATAATCACTACACAACTATTTGGTGTTGAAGCAATATTTTCCAAGTCTAATGCCCTTCATTGGTAAGTTTTCCCACTAGTTCTAGCACTTGTACCTTGGATTATTATCCAGTTATGTAAAATCCATTTAAGTTATTAAACTAGAGAATTATGTCGAATGGCTTAATGACATAGACGAATTTTACATAACTGGATAATAATCCAAGGTATAAGTGCTAGAACTGGTGGGAATACATCTTACCAATGAAGGGCATTAGACTTGACAAATGCCACTACAACACCAAATGATTGAGTAGTGGTTATGAAGTTCTCACATGTTAAGGGATGGTATAACATAGTAAAGAAATTATGCTCTATATTTATGTTTTCATAGTGAATAAAAAGAACATCCGAAATCTAACTTGCATTATTTTTCGGTTAGAACAATTGACTTACTATAATCAGTTCCTTCAAAGTGGGAAAGCATCAATCTTCCCCACATAGACCTAGTTGTGACTGTTTAGTATAATGAGAAAACTTGGAACGTAGAATTCACTTCCACAGAATATGGTGTTGCACTAAGTGGTGATTGAAATAAATTTGTTACTAGTAATTTCCTTAGCATATCCGATGTTTGCGTGTTCAACCTAGCCAGTATTGAAAATGAAGACCCAATCTTGGATGTCAGCATATTGAAATATGACTAGAGACAATATGTTTTAGATATTAAATAGAATCTAGAGATTCCTAGCTTGATAGTGCAACATGAAAATTGCCAAGCTCATCAACTAGATAATCTTGAATTTTCATAGACCATGATTTTGATTTTTTTACTATGATACTAGATTTATTGGATTACTCTTTAGTTAACCTGGTTGTTGAATCTTATTGTGTCCTTGCTAATGTAATTTATTGACAAAAAAGGTGCTCAAACATGATTCAGGCCAACCAATTAGCTAATCCTAAATCTTTTGTGATGATGAGGTCTTTACCAACGATGATGTGATGTTAAGATATTATCAGTGATGATATGATGCCAAGGTCAATGTCGAAATTATTACATAAGCATTGCATCTTGTTATTGCATATTCTTGCATTACTTGATGACATTCTTGTAATTGATTGTGTTATATCTTGTGAGTTATAGCTTGTGCTTTAGAACATTGATATTATGAAACACTATCTTTATCATTATGTGTTGCTGGGCTGGACTGACTTTCTGTGCAAGTTGTAGTCATGGAGGACGATTGGGATGAAAAGAGTTTGTGTATTCTATTAGACTTAATCTCTTTTGTTTGTTGACTTGCTGGGTATCACATTGTATTTGGTACTCACCCCTTGCCTCTACACTTGTATATGTAGTGAGTTCGGATAGTGAATAGTATTTTCTTGATCCTCCTAGGCTTCCCAGGTGATGTAGAGAGGTAGTTGTTATCATCTGACTGACTCTTTTGTTGCTATTTCTTTTGTGCTTATTCTACACAAGAAGAAGGATAGTTTGGACTTGCATTTTCTTTGATTTTCTATATTGTTAGTTGCTTGTACACATAACAACCAATCTTTGGGTGGTATTTATGTTTATGGAAATTTTCAGCTTTTAGTTATCTACTCTATTTAATTACTTCTGCATGTTATGTTTATTTTTATTCGGGTTAAGGTTGACTCTTTCTTGTGGGGTTGAGCAAATGTCATCATGCGCATTTTTGGGTGGTGACAGTTGGTATCAGAGCCCTAGGTTCATAGGTCTCACATATGTACAATCCAAGTCAAAATAAAGTCTTGAGGATCAGTATGGAGACGTCTGTACTTATCTTTGAGAGGCTATGAGTTAGGAAACTTCTGTTTATTTATTCTCTCTCATCATACTTGATTGTCCTTATTAGTAATAAGTTATGCCAATGTTCTGTTGAAAGATGGCAAGGATTAGAGCTACTACTACTGCTGGTAGAGGTGAGGCTACTCTCGAGACAATTGTTGAGATCCCAGTTAGAGGTAGGGGAGGGGTCGAGCTAGATATCATGCTCGTGGAGTGATGTTAGTGAGAGGACCTACCCGAGGAGTGGCACCAATTAGAGGGTAGGATAGAGAGGCTTCTCTGAAGCCACAAATAGAGGTTAATGAGGATCAGGCCTTCTAGAGCCCACAGCTGCACCTTTACATCAAAACACCATGTACAAGATGATGGTATGCTCGAAAACCTCACTCAGGGGCAGGGTGGTACAATAGGCATGCAGGGAATTTCCTAACTAAGAGTGGAAGACCATACTTCAGGGTAGCGTCAGGGTATAGTTCATCCGGATCAGGTGGTCAACCCCTAGTTGTTTCTGCACCAGCTATTGTGGAACAAGCCGCTCCATAGGCGATTCTAGAAGCAAATGGTAAACTTAGTTATGAAAGTTTCAAAAGATGAGACCACCTCAATTTTAGGGAAGTAAGAACGAGGACACTCATGAATTTCTAACTTTTTGCAATGAGATGCTGATGCAATAGGGTAAGTTGATTAGGGCAGTGTCACTTTTCTGGCACTTCAGCTCCATGGACCAGCAAGGGAGTGGTGGCGGACTTGTATGGCGCCTAGACTAGCTAGATCTCCTCCAGTAGATTTGGGTGTGTTTTCTATTGCTTTTGAGGAAAGCTTCATTCCTTGGAGTGTGCGAGAAGAGAGCCAATTGAGGTTTGAGGACTTAAGGAAGGGAGGCAAAACTGTTACTAAGTATGAAGCCTATTTTTGTCAGTTACCCCGATATGCCTTAGCTTTCATCCCAAGTGAGGGGGAGATAGTCCTTAGATTTGTGAGGGGCTTGAACTTCTCGATTAGATCCTATATATTCAGAGCATCTCATAAGGGGGATTATTTTCAATCTATTGTGAGCACTGCCAAAGAGGCCGAGTTGCTAGTTCGAAGACGCTAAGAGGGCTCATACAATGGGTCAATCTTCTGGTACTTCATCCGGAGGTAGGGGTTCATAAAGGATTGATGGATCTTTCAGGTGACATAGTCTGGTGCATGTCTCTATGCCAGCAGCTGAGGGTGGACAGATGTCTTGAGGGTCCTATAGTTCCACCTCTAGTGGCCATGTTGGTTATTTCGGTGGACAATGGTCTTCTACACTGAGATATTATTTTGGTTGTAGGGATCCAGGATATTTGATTCAGCAATATCCCTTTTAGAATCACTTTGTACCTCATCACACTAATTTAATAGCTCTAGTTTGAGATTCGACTCCACCGACTAGGGATTGGGGCAGGGTTCAAACTGCCAGAGGTGGTAGAACTCCAAATCGAGGTGTTGTTCACAGCGGGGGTGGAATAGGAGCTCAATGCTATGCTTTTCCTGGAAGACCCAAGGTAGAGTACTTAGACACAGTTATTACAAGTCTTGTTCGAATCTGTCATTGGCCTACATTTGTGATATTTGATCCTAGATCTACCTACTCTTATGTGTGTACATACTTTTTATCTAGAGTTGAGCTATTATGTGATTGAATATCTTTGCATGGTTTTACACCAATAGGTAAACCTTTAGTAGTGGATCAGGTATATCGATCCTGTCTTGTTTCTTTGGTTGGGTATGATACATGGGTAGATATGATTATTCCGGATAGGGTATACTTTGATGTTATCTTAGGGATAGATTGAATTTCTCCTTATCATGCTATTTTTGATTGCTGTGCAAAAACTGTAACCTTAACCATGCTTGATGTACAAAAGATTGAATGGATTAGTGATAGTGTTCTTATCCTAAGAAGGTTATCTCCTACATCCGTGCCTAGAAATTAATTAATAGAGTGTGTTTGTCTTACTTGGCTTACATTCGAGATACTAGTACTGAACCACCTTCTATAGAGTCTCCCTATGGTTCAGGAGTTTAGCGATGTGTTTCCCACTAAACTTCTAGGTGTTCCACCCAATAGGGATATTGACTTTCCTATTGACCTAAAGCCAGGCATTAAGCCCATCTCCATTCCTCCATATAGTAAGGCTCTAGCTGAGTTGAAGGAATTGAAGGAGAAACTGCAAGACTTGTTGAGCAAGGGATTTATTGGCCCTAGTGTGTCACCTTAGGTTCCCTAGTCTTGTTTCTAAAAAAGAAAGATGGGTCTATGAGGATGTGTATCTATTACAAATAATTGAACAGGGTGATTATTCATAAACAAGTAACCTCTTCCCCGTATTGATGACTTATTTGATCAGCTTCACGGAGCGACTGTGTTCTCTAAGATTGAATTGAGGTCTAGTTATATTTAGTTGAGGATTAGGGAATCAAATATTCCTAAAATATCTTATTGAACTCGTTATGGCCATTATGAAGTTTTGGTAATATACTTTAGGTTGACTAACGCCCCTACAACATTTATGGAGTTGATGAGTAGGGTGTTATATCCGTACTTAGATTGTTTTGTAATAGTATTCATCATTGACATATTGGTGTATTCCACGACTAAGGGTGATCATGTTAATTACTTGAGGATAGTACTCTTGAGGTGGAGGGAGGAAATGTTATATGCAAAATTCTCTAACTATGAGTTTTGGCTTGATTCAGTGGTATTCTTAGGGCATGTGGTGTCTAAAGAGGGGATCAGAGTAGATTTGGCTAAGGTTGAGGCAGTTAAAGGTTGGTCAAGGCCCACTTCAGCTAGTGATATTCATAGTTTTATGGGGTTAGCTGGGTATTATCAATGGTTTATTCAGGATTTTTCTTCCATTGTAGCGCTATTAACTAGGTTAAATCAAAAAAATATAGCCTTCCATTGGTTTGATGAGTGTATGGTGAGCTTCCAAAAGCTCAAGACCTTGTTGACTTTAGCTCCAATTTTGATGCTACTTGAGGTAGCTGTGGACTTTACGGTATATTGTGATGCTTCAGGAGTTGGTTTAGGCAGTGTGTTGATGAAAAAGGGGAAAGCGATTTTCTATTCTTCTAGACAGTTGAAGGTCCATGAGAAGAACAACCCTACTCATGACTTAGAGTTAGTAGATTGATTTTTATACTTAAGCTATGGCGTCATAACTTATATCGTGTACATTGTAAGGTCTTCACTGATCATGGCAGCCTTTAGTATATTTTTAGTCAAAAGGATCTGAACTCGAGGCAACATAGGTAGATGGAGTTGCTAAAGGACTATTATTTAACTATCTTATACCATCCAGGAAAGGCTAATGCGGTGGCCGATGCCTTAAGTAGCAAGACTTCTAGTATAGGCAGCCTAGCTACCATTCAAGTTAAGAAGCGACCTTTGGCCTGGGATGTACAATATCTAGCTAATAACCTAGTCACATAACAACTATCTATGAGGGTGGTATATGTATTTTATTGAGGCTCGTTCTTTCTTGATGGACCAGAATCAAAAGCGTTAGTTTTAGGTTGCGAAGTTATGTCTCATCAGAGACAAAGTGTCTAGAGGACAGGTTAAGGAAGCAATGCTTTATCCTGATGGTGTTTTGAAGATAAGAGGTCTAGTTTGTGTGCCTAAGGTGGGTTATTTGATTAGATTGATTCTTGAGAAGGCTCATTGTACTCATTATACTATTTATTCAGGAGCAACAAAGATGTATCATGACCTGAGTCAGTATTACTAGTGGTGTGTCATGAAAAAGGACATTTAAGATTTTATGTCCAAGTGTTTAACTTGTCAGCAGGTTAAGTACGAGTACCAATAACTTAGGGGAGATTTTGAAAGGATGCTCATTCCTATGTGGAAGTGGGAGCCTATCACCATGGTAGGTTTGCCCACTACCGTAGATAGTTATGACTCCATTTGGATAGTTGTGGATCGATTGACTAAGTTTGCGCATTTCATTCCTGTTAAGGTCACGTATATGGCAGAGAAGTTGGCTGAGCTTTACATCATTCAGACAGTTAGATTACATGGTGTGCCTGTTTTTATCATTTCTGACTGAAGTTCAGTCTTCACTTGACATTTTTAAAGGGCGTTGAAGCATGGATTAGGTAGTCAGCTAGATAGAAGTTCAGCCTTACACCCTCAGACAAATGCAAAATATGAGCGGATAGTTCAGGTATTGGAGGACATGCTTCGAGTGTGTGTGATAGATTTTTGTTCTGGCTGGGATCAACACTTGCCCATAGCAGAGTTTGCCTACAATAATAGTTATCAGTCTAGCATTCAGATGGCTCCATTTGAGGCTTTGTATGGTAGGTGATGTATGTCTCCGATTGGTTGGTTTGATTCCACTAAGATGGACTTGTTAGATGTAGACTTTCTTAGGGATGCAATGGAACAAGTCCATATGATTTAGGATAGGTTGTTGGCTGCTCAAAGTCGACAAAAGAGTTATACAGATAGGAGGGTTCAAGCTCTAGAGTTTATGGTAGGTGATCATATCTGGCTTAAGGTGTCACCTTAGAAGGGTGTATGCAGTTCGGTAAGAAGTTAAAGCTTAGTTCTCGATTCATTAGCCATTTGATATCTTAGAGCAAGTTGGAGAGATGTCCTATAGACTAGCCTTGCCAACTAGCTTATCATTCGTGCATCGTGTATTTCATGTCTCCATGCTCCGAATGTATGTACCCAATGAATCTCACATACTTTATTTGATTCGGTCATGTTGAAACCAAACTTGTCATTTGAGGAGGAGCCTATTGCTATATTGGAAGATAGGTTTACAAGCTTAGAAAGAAAGAGATAGCTTTCGTGAAGGTGCAATTGAAGAACCGTCCAGTTAGAGAGGTGACTTGGGAGATGGAGTCCGATATGTGTGCTAGATATCCTCACTTTTTTGAAACTTTAAGTAGTTTATGTTACCTTGTGTTTGAGGAGGAACATGAGTTTTAGTGGTGGATAATGTATTGACCATATTATTGGTCTATTATTTAAACAAAATGATTTCCAAAGATTAAGCGGTCATTATGGGTTATGCACTAAAGCACTAAAATTTTTTTATCAATTCTTTTGTATAATGGACAGTGCACTATTTGAGAGTCTATTAGTTAAAAGGAGGTGTTTAGTTTCCAAGAATAGGCACACATAGCTAGAAAGTATATTTTGGTGTCCAAGTAAGATTTACTTAATTGTTAAATCAAGTTTATTAATTATGGGTGATATAGTTATAGTAATATATTAATATATGTTAGATAATGAAAAGTTATATGTGAAATTAGTGGAAAGATTTTTTGGGGTGTGTGTGTGTGCATGTGACACGGAAAAAAAGAAGAAGAATTTGTGTCTAATCAATTTGATTCTTTTGATGGTATTAAAGAATTGTTTTCAAGTGTACAGTAGTTGTTTAGTTTACTGTTATAGGAACATATATAGGCATATATGTATACTTCAAACAAATGGATTATGCATATTATTCTTGGGGATTTGATTAAAATGGTCATAGAATATAGACCTTGAGTAATTTATGTATTTACTACTTCGCTGGCCATTAATCTCCATAAACTTTTACTTTATTTTATTATTATTATTATTATTATTATTATTATTCATGTTTTGATATATTGAGATGAGTAATTAAATCATAAGTGTATTATGTTATATCATTAGTATTCTTCCTTAAGAGTAGAAGTTGAAATCATTATGTATATTTGTTTGTGGGTCAAAATAAATAAATAAAATAAGGAGTTGGTAGTGGGAATATTTAATGGATATGGGTGGTTGGATAATGAGGTGTAATGTGGTAGCATTAGTGACAATTGATCATAATTTATATATATTGAATATAATATTATTCTTTAAGTTGTGAGAATTAGAATTACATTATTCAAAGGATTTAAGATTTAATTCTAGACTTGAAATTTTGTAAATTAATAACAAAATTGTTTGGTCTTTGAGTCAAGGCTAGACATATAGTAATATAAGTATTGTAAGTTTTGAAATCTTATGGTGATAATTTATTTGACTAGGTGGTGGTGCTACAAATTTCATTCAAAAAGGAAAGGCCAAAGTGTTAGATTGATCGTGATTTAACTAAAGCAAGTGCATTTTCAAAACTTTGTAATTCTCACAAAATTCTCAAATTTTTCTTTCTCCTATGTGTAATACATGAAACTTTCCAATATTATAAGGAATGGGGTGATCAAGATATGAATGTGAGTTTTTCTATTACTTGAATTAAAATATATGGTTAAGTGATGAGAATTCTATATTTTTGAGATATAATGTTGTGGTTGGTGATTATGAGTGGATTTGTTTACGGAATTCACCTCTGTGCATTCATTTCATGTCATACATATTTGTATCGATTTTGGATATGGATATGAGTAACATGATAACAATTGGAGCTGAGGTCTTTATCGGCCGATATATTATGCCGAGGTCTTTACAGGTGAAATTATGATGTTGAAGTATTTACTTGTGATGATGTGACGGCGAGGTCTTTGCCAGTGAATTATGATGTTGAAATCTCATGTGATGTCGAGGTATTTACCGGCGATGATGTAATATTGAGATATTATCAATGATGATATGATATTGAGGTCATTGCTGGCAATTATTGCGTAAGCATTGCATCGCATCATTGAATATTCTAGCTTAGCCTGATGACATTCTTGCAATTGACTGTGGTATCTCTTGTGAGTTGTAGCTTGTGCTTTGGAACGTTGATATTATGAAATACTATTTTATTATTATGTGTTGCTGGGCTGGACTGACTTTCTGTGCAGGTTAGAGTTATGAAGGATGATTGGGACGAATGGAGTTTGTGTATCTATTAGATTTCTTTTGTTTTGTTAGTTGACTTGCTGGGTATCGAGTTGTATTTGTTACTCACTCTTTGCTTCTACATTTGTGTAGGTTGTGAGGCCATACATTGAATAGTATTTTCTTGATCCTCCGAGGCTTCTATGGAGACAAAGAGAGGTAGGTGTTGTTATCTGACTGACTCGAGAATACGGATAATTTGGACTTGCATTTTCTTTGATTTTCTGTATTACTAGTTACTTGTACATGTGACAACTAATCCTTGGGTGGCATTTAAGTTTATGGAAATTTTTTAGCTTTTAGGTATCTACTATATTTAATTACTTCTGTGCATTATATTTATTTTTCTTTGGATTAAGGTTGACTTGATCTGGTGCGATTAAGCAAGTGCAATCACACCCATTTTTGGATCGTGATAGTGCAAAAGATTCCTAGACTCTGTCTTCACCATTTTGTTTCGCGCTATGAATACCAAGCCTTTCATGTCACAGATTTCTCAGTTTACCGAAATACTGCGTTACTATTTTCTGAAAGCCCAAAATGAATAAATCATGAATTTGAAAAACAAAGTAAATATTTTTACAATCAGAGCCCAAAATCACAAAAAGTAGTACTAGTTTTTCAGTCAAATAAATAGACAAAACTGTCGATTTTAAAAATATTCACATCTCACTTGCTTATCATCCAATTGTACATCATAATATGTTTTAAGAAAGTAAAAATGGGTATATTATGATATTGTATGTTTCAGGCCCTAATATTTGACTAGCAATTTTTTCTAATTATAGTGAAAAATTGCTGATCTTTAAAAGTTTTTATCTCACTAGTTGTTAATCTATTTTTTTAATTATAATATGTCTTCGAAAAGCTCAAGACGAGTACAATTAGAGACCAATGCTTTACCATGTTAAGTATCAAAGAGAAAGATACCTTTGGAAAGTACCTAGGCTTTCTCATGTTTCATACCAAACCCACAAAAGAGGACTTCCAATTCATCCTTGATAACACGAGAAAAAAGCTTGCAAGTTGGAAAAGTCATGCCCTAAACATGACAGGTCGGACTGTCTTGGTCAACATATCCTTGGCCAGCATTCCCTCACATGTGATGAGTTACATCAAAATCCCTGAATCAATCCATGAAAGCATCAATAAAATTACAAGTATTTCATCTAGGGTTCAACAGATGAAAAAAGGATGCATCACCTAGGCTGGAACACCATTACCAAGCCTAAAGGCCAAGGGGTCTATGAATCAATAAGAGTGAAGCAGGAATAGTGCTATTTTGAGTAGGCTAACTTAGAGGGTCAGTTAGAACCCAGACGCACTCTATTCTAAACTCCTCATAAAGAAATATGGGAACCACCTGGGGCACAAGAGAATTGTCTCAAGAACCTGGACAAATGTCATGAATTGCTGGGCAGACATCCATGATACCACCAAATGGATTGTCAACAAGGAGAACCAAGTTAGGCTATTTCAAGATTCCTGGATCCCATAAACCCACCAGACATTATATAAATGGTCCTTTGAGGGATTGGGAATACCTCCTAACGGTTCGAACCTTAAGGCTAATAATGAATGGAACTTGGAACATAGATCTTTACATTGCTAGCAAGGGCAAAGAAACCATAGATCCATGATGGTCTAAGCTCTTTAGGGACATATGGAAATGGACATCCCAAACAAATTAAAGATATTCCTTTGGATCCTCTTGCATGGTAGGACCCTTATGAATCATAACCTAGCCATCAGAGGACTCAGTATTTGCCCAAGATGCCCAATATGTCATCAATCAAAGGAAGACATAAATCATGTGTTCTTCAACTGCTAGTGTGCCATTGAATTCTTGAATGTGACCAAGCTTAAATTCGCTAATAAGGTGATACTACTTCCAGACACCAACTCTCGTACAACCTTTTGGCAATCTACCAAATACAACAAATTCCAACAAAATCTTTCTTGCAATGAGTTCATACCTTATTGCCTCTGGCAACTTTGGCTAGTCATGAACGATAATACCTTCAACCATAGTAGAAATGTGGCTAACTTAGACAAAGAACTTGGATAGGAAATGAAATTCTCCCTCATTATGAGAAGTAACTCCCACAATCAAGGGATACATAGGACCATCTATGTCAAATGGGAACCACCGAACCACGTCATCATAAAAATAGAATATCATAGGGTAGTGCGAACCACATCCAACATCTCAGGTATAGAAGGCTTCTTTCGAGATAGCAATGGTATCTAGATACTAGGTTTTAGGGAGGGAATCCTATATACATGTCCATCCAAGCTGAACTTGCTGCATTATCTAAAGGAATCCAGGTTGCTGTAGCACATAAATTCACACGCTTAACCTTAGAAACAGATGCAAAAGAGATTATTAATATGTTTCTTCATGGTATCCCCATATATGACAATATTATTATTCATTGCAAGTCATTACTAAACCAACTGGAAATATGGGAGTTGCATCACGCATACAGGGAGCAGAACAGACTAGTAACAACTCACTAAGGAAGGATGCGACAAGGGAAAGCTTGGAAGGGTAATGTTTTTGAAGTTCCTCCATTGTGTGTGCATGAACAATGGGCTATATACAACTCAGGACCTAGTAATGTTAAAAAACTTATTTTTGTTGATAACTCCTATCAGGGCTGAGATGTGGCCCAAAAGTGTACTAACGCAAATAGTGTACCATGCGGCCTCAATATAGGCCATGGTTTGAACTTCTAATATTTCTTAATATCTTTCTTTACCAAAAAAAATAAACTCTGATCAAAATATACCAAAATAAAAATAGCATTATTAGAAACTTGTCAAAAAATTTGCCAACCAAAAACATTTCATCTTAAACATAAAATAATGATCTCAAGGTAATTATTTAATCATGCTCTAGTATCGATTATTGAAAAAATAATGAATCAAGAACAACGAACTATATACATTTTTGGTTCGCAGCAGTTGTTGTTATTGCTACCATGTGAATCTGCCCCGAATCTTATTTGATTTCACTAGAATCAAAATCGATATCCACAAACTAAATGCCCTTTTTGTGTGTGTTGATGAATCTACAAAATTTGAATCAGTGTTATTTCTCTAATTTTTTACTTTTTCTGAAATAGCATAACAATGGGAATAACATTCCAAAAATTAAACCATTTCAACAAGTCTTGTGGGAAGAGTAATGAATAAAAAATATCAAGCATGAGACCCAAATTAATATAATCAAATAATAACAATAAAACATTCACCAAAACACTAACCAATAAAACTGAAAATACACACAAATATATGAAAAAATACAAATGGAAAAAGGGTTACTGGAGAGTAGCATTTTCTGGACAGATCTGGTCTTCTCTTGTTGGTCTGCTTATTTTTTTGGTGCATTTTGGCGGGGAAGGCGGTGGTTTGGTTGGATGTTGTTTGGGTGATTGTTTGCTAGAGGAAAGAGAAGGATGTTCAAAGGTTTTGGTGGAGGAAAAACTGGGGAAAATAGGGTTGTTTTGGAGTGGTTTCAGGTGGGTTCGGCGAGGGGTTTTTGGTAGCTGTGGAGGTGGAAGCGGCTGTCATTTTCTGGTTGTATGGTCGCTGATTCTGGATTGAAAATTGTGTCAGAAGAGTGGTGGAGTCATGGCTTTGCTCTCTTTTTTGGTAAGCTACTTGTAGGGTTTTGTGGTTATTAGGTCGAAAATGGCAGTGTTTGGGGTTGTGGTGGTGGTTCCTTGTAGGAGTTGCGGAGGTGAGGCAGTGAAGAAGACGAGTAAGGGGGTTGCTTCATGTATGTGTTGAATGGTGGCAGCCATACATAGTGGCGGTTCTTTTCGTTTGTGAAAGAGAAAGATGCGATATTAGGGTTTAGGATGTTACACCAATGTAAAGAGTTAAATATGGAGACCTAAAATTTTAATGAATACAAAAATAAGGACCCAAAATTTTGGGCCAAGTAAATACTAACATACAATTTTTATCTGCACAAAAAATAAATTATTAGACTGTGTTAAAAAATGCTAAAATGAATAAAAACAATTATAACCAACCATATATAAAGAAATGTAATTAAAACAAAATGACGATTTAATAAAACTAAAAAAAAATTTAAACTATTAAAAAATAACAATATAAAAGTATGAATTTTTTAAAAAGTTTGTCAAATCTGGGTGCCAATAATTGTCTCTTTCTTTGGATATGATCAATGAAAGAGATCATGCATAAAGAAAGCTGAGGAATCAAAGTTTGAAAAAACAAATAACCTTCAAATTTGTCCCTACTATATGTACTCCTATGATCTCCAATATGGACTTATTGCGTCCTTGATAATGTATTTACACTTCTGCATTGTAAACTCTAAGAAAGCTTGTTAGTAACAAATGGAACATAAGTACGAAGATAATTTGTGCGAACCTGATTTAACATGTCACATTGAAGGAAGTGACACTCCCAAAACAATTTAACTTGTCATGTTGAAGGAAGTGATGCTTTAATAATGATTTACTTGTCTCGTTGAAGGCAAGGGATGCTCCAATAATAATTTAACTTGTCACGTTGAAGGCAAGTGATACTCCAAAATAATTTAACTTATCACATCAAAGGCAAGTGACGCTCCAATAATGATTTTACTTGTCGTGTTAGAGGCAAGTGATGCTCCAATAATGATTTAAATTATCATGTTGAAGGAAAGTGTCGCTATAGTAATGATTTAACTTGTCATGTTGAAGGCAAGTGATGCTCCAATGATGATTTAACTTGTCATATTGAAGGAAAGTGATGCTTCAACGATGATGTAACTTGTCACGTTGATGGCAAGTCATGCTCCAATGATGATTTAACTTGTCACATTTTTTTGAAAGCATAATTAAGTGAAATAGGCATCTCATGTTGATGGGATTAGCCTAATATCACATCATTTAAAACTAATAATAAATATTTCAAAAGAAAAATGCAACTTAAAAAAAGAATTCAAGAATATGTTTAAAGAGATGTCTAAAAAAAACAATTATGCTAGATTTCTTTTTTTTTTTTTCAAAAATAAAAAATGTAAAGGAATAGTCAACCTTGACTACAATTGGTACCAATAGTTAGGAAAGGGTCAAATATCTCTCATTTCTTTCTTTAAATTGGAGTTGAATTCAAAATAATTCACACATATTCAAGTGGTACCTTAAAGATACTTGATTATCAACAAGATTTGTTCATTTTACTTCAAAGAAAGGTTTTGGATTATACCAATCCTCATGTATCAAGTGCCCTCACAACAAAGAAAGTACTATTGTATACATGTATAAAGTATTTGATTTAAGAACATTTTGCATAAAATGCTCTAGCTCAAAAAGATGCTCAATGCATGCAATTGTGATACCATATGCTTGGACTTCATGTAAGTCTCCACTAATGTGAGAATATTTAGAATCAGTTCATGTAGGATTTGTTATTGACTTGTAATATAGGCTTAGGGACAGGTAGGATATTGAAACACCCCGAAAATGTGCTTCGGAATGCTCATAATTATAATTTTCATATATCTCAAAATTCGTGCATGATATCAAAAATCTAACTTCATATTCTAGATCGGGGGGAATTAAGTGGGAAATGGGTATAATCAAAATTTTGGAAGACCCATAGTGGAAAATATGATCTTTTGAACATCCTCGATGTGGCTAATATGATCCTTTGAAACAAGCTTTGGTGCATCCTCAAGGCCAAGGACACTATCTTTATTACTCTTTTTATTTTGAGGCTTCTTTATGTCAAACATTTATTACTATGAGGGTGAGCTTGGAAAGTGTCTTGGCCCTGCTTTCATTCTACGATAGAGGTATTGTTGGATATTATGATGTACTTATGCTTGAGTTTGACATTTTAATGTTTAATGACTATAAAATACTTCCCTTAGTATGGCTTTCCTTTTCATTATATCTCTTGTTATCGTTTACTTTGCTTTCACGACGAAGGATATGTGATTGTTATGCTAAGAGGCATTTTTGGGTCCCTTCGGGTTCCCATGCTCTGTGTCACATCTAGGCCCTATGCTTGAGTCATGAAAAACTTAGTATCAAAGCACTAGGTTGTTAATGGTCCTCAAATATCCAATGCACCATATCGATTAGAGTCTTATTCATGGTTGTGAAGCGTGCCACAACTATGAATAGGAGGCTTTGAGGTTTTTTAGGAACTGTTTTCCTTCTTGATGATCTATATCATTGCTTTAGATGTAAGATAATGCTTTTCCCCCCAAACGAATGGTCTTTGCTCTTCTAGATCATGCCACTACAAAGGGGAATACCAAGGAGGACCCGTTCACCCAAGGTGCAACCAGCTTACCCCGCTCCTCAAGATGAAGGGGCTACCGAAGTTGATTTTTAGAATGCCATTACTATGTTGGACCATGCTATGACCAACTAATTGAATCAAGAGGCCTGATTTCCTCATGCTCATACTTCGGCCTCAAGAGTGAGGGACTTCACGAGGATGAACCCTCTGGAGTTCCATTGATCCAAAGCGGAGGAAGATTCCCACGAGTTCATTGATGGGGTCTATAAGGTGTTAGCTAATATGTGGTGAATTTGGAGGAAAAGGTGGAACTAGTAGCCTATCAACTTAAAGGTGTGGCTTAAATTTGGTTTGTTTAATGGAAAATGGAGAGGGGAAATCATGATATTATTCCTTGGGGGAGTTTAAGGCCACCTTTCTGAATTGGTTCTTTTCTATTGAGTTAAGAGAGACAAAATAATGGAATTTATGAACCTCAAGCAAGTTCCATGAGTGTGAAAGAGTATGCCCTCAAGTTTAACAAGGTCTCTAAGTATGCTCCACATTGGGTGGTCGACCCTAGATCAAGGATGAACAAGTTTGTCTCCGGAGTGTTCGACTTGGTGAGTGAAGAGTGTCATATTGCCATGATAGCGAGTGATATGGACTTGTCCTAGCTCATGACATATGCCAAACAACTCGAGGGGGAGAAGCTTAGGAAGAGGGGAGGTGGGGGGTCCAAGAGGGCTCAATTTGAGGGTGGTTTCCAAAGAGCTAAGGGTGACCATTTCCACCAAGGTCACGAATTTCAAGGCCAAGGGTCCTCTAGTTCTTCAAATAAGAGATTTGCTAATGATGGGATTGTTAACCCAAGGTTCCAAGGTGGCAATGGTGGGACGATTTTTCAAAAATCCCACAATGTGAAAATAATCATCATGGTAAATGCTTAAAGGATTCAAATGCATGTTATGGGTATGGGAGAGTAGGCCATAAGTTTATCGATTGCCCTTATGTTTGAAATCAGGGCAAGGATGGTCCTCGTCAAGGTCAAGGTGGTCATATTGATTAAGGAGCTCAAGATGCCCAACAAGGGGGCACTCCATGATATAATCGGTTCTATGCTCTTCAAGGGAGGTAAGGAGGGGATGAGATGCCCGATGTTTTTACCAATATGCTAAAGGTTTTTTATTTTGTTATGCATGCTTTGATAGTTGCAGGTGCCACTATCTGTTTCATTATTCCTTTGTTGCTAATAAGCTTCATATGTGTTCCGAATTATTATGTTAACCTTTTAGGTGTTGTTGACAGTAGTGCCTCAAAAGCTGGAGATTAGTTGTATATCAAAATACATTTTAAAAATAAGATTAAGTTCAAATAAATCAGTTGTAATGTTGTGCAGAATCAGAAGTCTGTTCCTAGTTTTTAGGCTTTAGTTATTGGAGATAATGATAGTTTATTTTACTCCTTTTCTTTATCTTTTTCAGTTATTATTTCATTTATTTATATGACTGTCATTATTCTAATAAAGTACGAACTTCACATCTGAAAGTTGTGTTTTTTTTATCTTCATCATATCTGTTTTTTCTCTCCAACAGTTTGGTACCAAAGCATGCTATCTTGAGGGACCTGTGAGAAGAGAGTGAACCATAAAAATCATTCTTTGAACTATTTTCTTAAATAGTTTATAGAAAATGAAAGTTAAAACAAGTTTCTTAACTAACCTGTCTTCAATGGTGAGAATTATCAAGCTTGGGTAATTAGAATGATGGTTCATCTTGAAGCATTGTATCTCTAGGAATAAAAGAGGACCATGAAGTAGCTCCTCTTGGTGATAGTACAACAATGAATCAGATAAAAAATCACAAGGAGAATAAGACAAGGAAAGCCAAAGCTAAAGCTTGCCTTTTCTCTGCAGTATCACCTTCAATTATTACCAGAATCATACAAATGAATGCTGCTATAGAATCTTGGGACTATCTAAAAAAGGAATACTAAGGAAATGAAAGAGTGCAGAATATGCAGGTGATGAATCTGATTCGAGAGTTTGAAATGAAGAGAATGAAAGAATCTGAAACTATAAAAGAGTATGCAGACCAATTATTCAACTTGGCCAACAAGGTGAGATTGTTCGATAAGGATTTCAATAATGAGAGAATTGTTCAAAAGATTCTTGTTACACTTCCTGAAAAATATGAAGAGACAATTTCTTCTTTAGAGAACTCTGAAGATCTGTCCAGTGTTACTTTGGCAGAACTTGTTAAAGCTTTGCAGGCATTGGAACAAAGGAGAATGATGAGGAAAAAAGGTTCTGTTGAAGGTGCTTTTCAAGATAAATCAGAGAACGAGTCAAACAAGGGAAGAAATAAAAAACAAGAAGCTAAATTCAAGTAATAATTGCATCAAACAGGGAGGACATCAGCCACCCTATCCTCACTACAAAAAGACAAATCACTCTCAACAGAAATGTTGGTGGAGGCTAGATTTCAAGTGCAACAAATATGGTCAACTAGGTCATATGGAGAGGGTATGCAAGTCACAATCGCAACAAGAAGAAGCCAAGGCAGTTGTAAATCAATATCAAGAAGAGCAATTGTTCATAGTGACTTGTTATGTCAGCAAAAGAGCTTCTGAAAGTTGGTTAATTGATAGTGGATGCACAAATCATATGACCAGCGACCAAGAGCTCTTTACTGATCTAGATAGAACTTTTATTTCCAAGTCAAAATTGGAAATGGAGAATATCTTGATGCAAGAGGAAAAAGGACAGTTGTAATTGATAGCCCCACAGGTTTGAAACTTATAACTAATGTTTTTTTTGTTCCTGACCTTGATCAAAATTTCTTAAGTGTTAGACAGCTACTTGAAAATGGTTTGAAGATGTTGTTTGAAGAAAAAACATGTCTTGTTAAGAATGCTGATAATAAAGAGATGTTCAAGATTAAGATGAAAGGAAAATTTTTTAACTTGAACCTGTTGGATGAGACGCAAGTAGTAGCTGTCCAATTGGAAAACAACTCAGAATTATGGCACAAAAGACTCAAACATTTTCATCATGATGCTATACTCTTCATGAAAGAAAATCAACTAGCAGAAGGTCTCCCAAGCCTTGAGAAGAACATGCCTGCTTGTGAAGCTTGTCAGTATGGAAAGCAAATGAAACTTTCATTTTGGAATTCATCATGGAGGGCAAAGCAGAAGCTATAACTTATTCACATTGATATGGGCGGACCTTAGAAAACGTCATCTTTAAAGGGTAGTAAGCACTATATTGCCTTTATTGATGACTTTACAAGATACTGTTGGATATATTTCTTGAATTTTAAATCTGAGATCGCTGATGTATTCTAGAAATATAAGGCTTTTGTGGAGAATAAGAGTGGTTGCAGAATTCAGATGATAAGAACAAATAATGGCACCGAGTATACTTCAAAAAAGTTTAACAAGTTTTGTAGTGACACAGGAATTGAGCATCAACTAACAACACCCTATACTCTCCAACAAAACGGAGTAGTGGAAAGGAAAAATAGGACACTAATGCAGATAACAAGGTGTTTACTTCATGAGAAAGAACTGCCAAAGAAATTTTGGGCAGAAGCTGCAAATGCTGCAGTCTTTCTGCTAAATAGATTGCCAACTAAGGTCTTGTAGAAGAAGACACCATTTGAGGCTTGGTTTGGTTACAAACATTTGTTAACAGATCTGAAAATTTTTGGTTGCCTTTGTTTTTCTTATGTACCTCAGGTGAAAAGAGATAAGCTGGAAAAGAAGGCTTAACCTATAATTTTTGTAGGATATAGCAGTCTCTCAAAAGCCTACAGGATCTATCAACCTCAAAATGACAAAATCATTGTTAGCAGGAATGTCAAATTTGTGGAAAATGACACCTGGAGCTGGGAAGATGATGAAAAGCAAAAAAATCTAGAATTTCTAGATGAAGATGTTGATGATGTACCTGTTAACGGCACAAGAACACTTTCTGATATATCAAAGGTATAATGTTGCAATTTTAGAACCAGGTGGATTTATAGAAGCTGCTAAGGATGAAAAATAGAGATATGCGATGCAGGAGGAGCTCAAAATGATTGAAAAGAATAATACATGGGAGCTGGTTGATAGACCATCGCACAAGAAGGCTATTGGAGTCAAGTGGGTTTATAGAACTAAGCTTAATCCTGATGGTTCTATAAACAAGTACAAGGCGAGGCTGGTAGCAAAAGTGTACTCACAAGTATTTGGAGTAGTTTTTAGATACTTTTGCTCCTGTTGCTTATTCGGATACTATAAGAATGTTATTAGCTTTAACATCTCAACAGGGATGGAAAATCCACCAGCTTGATTTGAAATCAGCCTTTCTCAATGGCTACCTTGAAGAAGAAATCTTTGTAGAACAACCTGAAGGTTATTCTATCCAAAGGCAAAGAAGACCAAGTATATCTTCTAAGGAAGGCATTGTATGGTTTAAAACAAGCTCTTAGAGCTTGGTATAGCAGAATTGATACTCATCTTTTGAGCTTAGGCTTTCAAAAAAGTCTCAGTGAGTCTATACTCTATATTAGAAGAGAAGATTCTGACTTAACCATTATCTCTTTATATGTGGATGACTTGTTAGTTACAAGTAGCAGTTTGGACTTAATCATACTATTCAAGAGTAAAATGATGGAGGTTTTTGAGATGACAGATCTTGGTGAAATGTTCTATTTCCTTGGAATGGAAATTTAGCAAAAAGGATGAGATCTTTATATGCCAGTAGAAGAATGCTAAAGAAATTCTTATTAAGTTCAAAATGGAAGAATGCAAGTCTACAACAACTCCTATGAATCAAAAGGAGAAGTTTTGCAAAGAAGATGGAGCTAAAATGGTTGATGAAGGACTTTATAGGTGTTTGATAGGTTGCCTAATGTACTTGACAGCAATGAGGCCAAATATTCTTTGTGCTGTGAATACACTTTCAAGGTATATGCATTGTGCTAGTAAAATTCATTTTCAAGTATCTAAACACGTGCTTAGATATGTTAAAGATACTGCAAATTTTGGCATAATGTGAAAAAAAAATAGAGTTTTAGTTTCTTGGATTTTTTGATATTGACTAGGCTGGTAGCTCAGATGATATGAGAAGAACCTTAGGTTACTGTTTTAGTTTTGGCTATAGCATGTTTTCATGGTGTTCAAAGAAGCAAGATACAGTAGCCCAATCTATAGCTGAAGCAGAGTACATTGTAGCTGCGTCAGCTGTGAATGAAGCTCTTTGGATTCGGAAGCTGCTGGAAGATTTGTACATTGAGTAGAAGAAGAGCACTGAAATCTTTGTTGATAATCAAGTTGCAATTTCAATTGCAAATAATATTGTTTCACATGGAAAGACCAAATATTTCAAGATTAAGCTTTATTTCTTGAGGGTGGTACAACAGAATGGAGACATAACCTTAGTGCACTGCAAAACTAATTTTCAGAATGATGACATCTTAACGAAGGCTCTACCTAGAGCAGGGTTTCAGTTTCTTAGCAAAAGACTTGGTGTTGCTGCTCTTGAGTCAAGGAGGAGTGTTGAAAGTAGTCCCTCAAAAGCTAGAGATTAGTTGTATCTCAAAATACATCTTAAAAATAAGATTAAGTTCAAATAAATTAGCTGCAATATTGTGCAAAATCAGAAGTCTGTTCCTAATTTTTTAGGTTTTAGTTATTGGAGATAATGATAGCTTATTTTACTCCTTTTCTTTAGCTTTTTCAATTATTAGTTCATGTATTTATATGGCAGTCATTATTCTAATAAAGTACAAACTTCACATCTGAAAGTTGTATTTTTTCTATCTTCATCATATCTGTTTTCTCTCTCTAACAGGTGTCTATCCCCATGGTTAGTCTATTGTTGCTAGAAAAGCTTATAGGGGTTGTCCCATTTGCATAAGTCTTGTCTTGTGATTTTGTTGAACTTGGCATGGTGGGATTTGAGATTATTCTTTGGGTGGATTGGTTACATGGATATCATGCTTCCATTGATTGTAGCACCCATAATTGTTTTAGATTCTAATTCTCTAACGAATTTGTACTTGAGTAGGAGGTTGTAAAGTGATAGTAAAGGTAGGTTCATTTCTTGTCTTAAGGTCCAAATTGATCTTTAAAGGTTGTATTTATCATCTTGTAAGAGTTAGGGATGTTGAACCTAAGGTCCTTCCTATTGAATCAGTTTCGGTGGTCAATGAGTTCTTTATGTCCTTTCGAAAGGGGCGAGTCATTTTTCTATGATTAATCTTCGGTATTTGTTTGATTTGGATTTTGATTAAGGAAAGTGGATTCCTAAACCTTGTTAAGTTTACTTGAATACTATATTTCCTTTACTTGTGATGTAAAATGATTGGGTAATTGTTGTTGAATGTATTGAACTTGGTTTATTGTGAGAATTGATGTAATTGTGGATTTCTCTATGATGAGAAAGTGAATGTTGAAGATTGATATGTACTGACTTGTGATTTGATATTGAGAATCCCTTGTGATATATGAATGTGAAATTGTGGATCATGTTGTGCCTATCTATGGAATATATCAGAGATATTGTTGTTGAGTTCCACCTGTGAGTAAGAGAATTACCTACAAGGTCGGAGTTAGACCCATCATCATACCTTTTATATTGTGATATTAAACTTAACTGATGTATATGTTATATTATGGACACTTACTACAAACATTGTTTGTAACTGCGATATCCTTTACTAAGAAGATTGTGGCTTGGACCCTGTGCAGTGAACAAGTTGGTCACTCTGAATATGTGGTGTAGAAAGTTTTCGTTTTTTTTTAAAATGACATAAATTTTATGATCATTTCATATATGATAAATATACTGAAAAATTAAATTAAAATCATAGTTATGATAAATTTAATGAGATCTTCTGGTCCAACTTCGAAACTTGACGAAGGATTTTACTCATCCCCACAAGGAGCCAATGCACTTCCAAGGACTTGATATGGGAATGCGAAACCATGTTCCTTTTGTTGTTCTGCCACACCTTCAACTTCCTTCATTTTGGCGTGCAGGATCTCGCTCAGTTATGGAAGCTCAAGAACTCCGAGTTCTTCAATTGGAATTTTTAGCATCCTTTCGATGTTGATATGCTTCATCTTACTTTCCACGGTTAAACCTCTTGTTTGAGGAAGTAGGAAGTTAAATTGGTCTAGTGACGCTTTTGAGATAAGACAAGGACATGAATATTTGTTCATCATGAGATTGTAGCTGGCGGATGAAAGTGCAGCTGAAGAAATTAATGATGTGTCTGTGAACATTGTCTCTGCTAATGTTGTGGCATATTATTGCAAGAGATGAAATATGTGTTAGATTCCCAGAAAGTTGGCAAAAGAAAAGTGATCATGGATGATTCCATAATGCTAGTGGCAATGCTGTGATGTCGATAATAGTACGATTAGAGAGGATTTCATCTACCTAATATAGAAATTGAAAACATCAATAAAGGGAAGTAATATGCAAGTGGATATACTCGTAATTATAAGAGTCCTTAAATAAATAAAAACTACTAATAACATAACACCTCTATTACTCCTAATTATTCTGATCTAGACTGACTCCACTAATCTTCCTATGACCTTCCTAGTTGACTTCTAAATAATAGCAACAAGTAAACCACTAAGTAAAATTCAGTAAGTTTAGGTGTAAAAATAAATAAGTACATGTGATGATTGTTATACATGAAAACTATTCTCTTTAGTAGCCTACTTCGAACTGTGGTTGCCTTATCATTGTATATGTTCAATTGAAATTACAATTTCTATATGTTGGTGTTACAATGCTGTTAACAGGTTTCTTGCTTTCTGTATGTTAAAAGTTGGTAATACTTTTCGACTTTGTATTACATTCTTTAAATTAATGTGATATTTATATTGTTTGTCATTGAAGTTGGTCGCTTTTAAATGAAAACTCAAGAATTAGTATATTTTGGAGCATATCATAATCTTGAGCATTTTTCTTATATTACCTAAAGAGTACTAACTCGATAGAAATAAATTTCTTATACATGACAAATATATATTGTGTTAGTACATCATAGCTACCATAGGAATTCAATGACAAATATAGAAGATGTCGAGAGCTGATGCTTACCTATTAGTAAGTTGAAAAAATATGCAAGAGAATGGGTTATCAAAGTGTTAGTCATTCAATGTGGCTTAACAAAAGAGTACAAAAATGAAAACAACGAGGGTATTCATTGGCAACTAATATTTGTTGATGATGAGGTAACTCTATTTTAATAGAGTATTATATTCATTAGTTAATATTATCCTGTATTTTGAGACTCTTATGCTTATACATATTTCTACAAAAAAACAAAAAATGCAAACAATTTTTTTCAACCAAGACGTTAACACATGGAACCAATATTTTGATGTGACTCAAAGCTACTACATTATAAATGAAAAATTAAATGGTACTAAATCAAACTACTTATTGGTGCATAAGGACCTCGAATTAGCATTCACCAACAACACAGAGGTTGTAGAAGACAAAATACAGTTTAAGACTCAACAATTCTTTAATGTTTGTTATGTGTTAAATATATAAAATTAATTTACATTTAATAATACATATTTCCTTCATATGTGGTGTGTATTTTAATTAAAGTTAAGGCACTAAATAGAGAAGGATGAAGCATAAGGTGAGAAGCAATCGTTACACACGACATGTAAGTTCATAAAGTATCCTTGGAATATGCCATTTCACATGAAAAACGTTTAACCATAATGATAGCCAATTTTACATATATTGTATGATTGCAAAAACATGACTTGTGGGGACACTTAGCTGAAATAGACGGAGAATTATTAGAGAGACTTAAATTTGATAAATCAGTGCTTGCCTTTTGTGATGTCAAATGCTCTGTTTATCAAGTTATAGATCCCCTTAAATTCTATATTTCAATAGTCTTTGACACTATATAAAGATAAGATTAAATTTATTATTCCATCCACAATAGGAGATTTTGTACATTCTATGATTGATCCTATTAGTAGTTTGATAATCAATATATCATTTGAAAAGGCCAACAAAATCCAATAATGATAAACAACTCGTTTTGCGTCGTACTTATTGATAGCCTCCCCCACATGGTAGGTATCTGATGTTTTTCTTAATTTTTTAAATTTATAATTTACAAAAATTAGAACATGAAGGTACAGAAGATTGACATAACTTTAATGCCAAGCAAACTAATGCAAACAGCCCACAAAGTGAATATTACTGATATTTTCAACGGATCACTTACTATGATGGAGGTACCTTTCTCTGCATATTATATGTATCAATGAGTACTAAATTTATATAGTTGAAACATATCGAATTCGTTGTGTCTGTTAGACCCCGTAACTCATAAGTCCTTAATTGGTTCAATTTGGTAAAGTTTGGGGCCAAATGTAGATTTTATGATAAAGTTAATCCTTAAGAATAAAAAAGTTGTGGGGTCATATGTGTGTCCAATTTCTATTGGTCCATGTGTGGACTTGGGTGTGTATATATATCACCTAGTGGGAATTTTCTTTTAACAAGAGAGGGAGTTATACTTAGAAAAAAAGTTGGAGAGGGTCTCGGCCAAGTCCCAGGGAAAACAAAAATTCTTTTCTTTTGAGTTTTCGATTATTTGATGCTTCAAGCATGGTATATTGGATCCCGTAAGTGGTGTAGAGGCGTTAGTTGGTCAAAAAAATGCTTGGTTCGACGGATAGGGAGATTTGGGTCTTGTATGGAGCTTTAAAGGTATGCTAATTTCTAGCTTAATTCTTGTTAATTAAAGCTTGTGGGTGTGTTAGGGGTGTGTTATAATGAAGGTAAAACATGAAAAAAAAAGTTATTTATTCATTGAATTTTGAATTTCGAATTTGGGGTTGGAATTGAGGACAAGTAGCTTATGATGATATATCAATTTATAGTTAGTTATGTGTTTATGTTTATTTGTCATGGAAATAGTCTTTGTGGGGTGAAAGAAGTATTGGCAAAAAATATATTAATGTTTACATGAAAGTTAGCTTGAATAAGAGTCCCGTCGAAGGTATAATGTTATGTTTTAGCGTTGGGGGTTTGCATTGGGGGTTGGGGTGATGTAATATGGTTCTTGGAGTATATAGGAAGGCTTGAATATGGTAGATATAAGATTGAATTAATGCTGCCCTGTTTTACCATCTATGGCGCAATAGCGTTTTGTGGTGTTTTGATGTTGTGATGGTATTGGAAAAGGTTTATTGATGTTGTAGGTTGTTGTTGTT
>JAOTQJ010155128.1:0-30088 GCA_025642045.1 Solanum sejunctum | reverse complement strand
TAGCTGTCGTAAGTAAAGATTCAGTATAAGTGGTTGTCGCGGTGCCCTATCGGCACCATTCGCGGCCCCTGGGTTGGATCGTGACACTGAAGCTAAGTGATATTCATGTTCTATTACCGACAAATAATATCCTACATATTTAATAATAAACCATGGGACAAATGTAATAAAATATTATCTTTTTCAAGATCTTTGTAAAAATCTTTAGAAAAATACTCTCGTTCATTTTTATTAAAAGTAGAGAAAAACCATTCTCTAAAATCTTTTCACTTCGGACAATAAAATTCTAGAGAAATCTTCTTTCTTGCCAATGAACCTGGACTAAAATCAATTTTATCACTATCCATGGAAACCTGGAGGAAAATTCATTTCAGAATCTGTAGGATCACTAAAACAATCTTCTCCTTTAGCAATATTATTTTTATCCATAACAATCTTATCAAAATTCATTTCTCTAATCTGAGAAGTAGATGCTCTCGAAGGAATGTCCACAATATAATCTACTGGCGAAATATAGGAAGACACAGATCTAGTTAATCTAGAAGATGAATCTATAAGCTTAGGAATATCCTGAGTTTTAAATCTTAAAGTTACATGATCATCTTTACTCTGGGTAATTTCAAAAAAAATTTCACTAGTAATTTTTTGGGGTATAGCTGCCTCCTCTATAATCCACTCCTCAGGGAAATTAATTTCTTCCCATTTGATTAATCTTCGAGTAATAATTTTTTATTTAGAAAAATTATTCTCAAACAAAATGATTTCATTATTTTGTTCTGAAATTCAACATTTAGGAGATAAAGTATAAAGAGGTCTATAAACAATCCTTGTGCAAATACACATAACCTTTGTTCCAGGTAAATAATTATATTCATTGATTTTAATATTTAAAATTAATGATTGTAAAATATTAACATCTATTAATGCAATATTCAAATTTGGGTACGCATTAAAATATATAGCACCATAAGCTAAAGTTGATTGGATTGATCCAATTAAAGAATTTTTTCAGTTTAAATTCCTTCCATCACGTAAAGCCACAAGAAAACTTTCTGGTAATCCTTTTAATGTTAATGGTTTGAATGCCACTTGTACTAACCCAATATGCAAGTAATTAAATTCTCTAGCTTTATAATAATCTATGTCACTCTGAGATAATAAATTAAAAACTCTACTATCTTTATCTATTGTAAAACTCAATTCTGTGATTTTTACAGTAGTTTTTCCAGCAAATTTTTCAAAAGTTTCTAGTTTATATATAGTCTCAATATTTAGCTTAGGAATCACCACAAGTGTTCAATAAATCTTGTTGAATAAGAAAATTAACTTATTCTTTAATCATATTTTTAATAAATTTAGTAGTAGTAGTAGGAGGAGTAGGAGTACTACGACAACAACAACAACTGCTGCTGCTGCTACTACTACTATTACTAATAGTAACAACAATAATAATAGTAATAATAATAATTTTAGCATATATTAAGTATTTTTTTACATAAAAAATTATTATTTTAAAATATTGTATATTTAAATAAAAGTGTATATTATATTAAATTAGATGACAATCTATTCAATTTCATTCCAATTTGTTTAATTTGTAGCTTTTTTTACCCAATTCATTTTAATTCTAGTCAATTTCCTTGAAACGTATTTCAATTCTAAGCAATTTTTAAATAATTTCTTTCAATTCTAGTTTAAATTGAGTCAATTTGTGATTCAATTTTAAATCCCAAAATCAATTCCATTCCAATCAAATCAGGGTATCCATTTTTAAATCTGGATCCAACTCATTGCCCCAATTCTAATCTTGACCATTCATCAATTTGATCCAATGGCTAAAATCAATTGTGGAAGTCTTTCCATTTTATCTCCAAACAGCCCCCAAACCTTCATTATAGAAACAGCCTTCCGTATTCTCTCTTGTCACGCGCCACCCGTCTCTTCCACCGGTGTCACTTCGCCACCGCTGGACAACCATACCAAACAAACCCCATTGTCTCTCCAAAACCGACCAGCAACAACCAAACCCGCCGGAAAACCCATTCCTCCTCAGATCCTCCATCTCCGACCCAGCGCAACCATGTAGCACCACCAAATGACCCCCGTCGTTTCTACCTTCCTCCTCCATCTCCATTTTCTCTCCACCAAAAATCCTTTCTCACCGGCCACCAGCGAGCCAGTCGCCCCTATTCTCTGTTTCAGCTCTAAAGATCCATCGGCGCCCCTTTGTTTCGCCGGAAATTGTCCCAAAAAACCAGCTAGTGACCCCTTCTCCGATCTCCTTTTCTCGCACAAAATCTCACTGGAAAATCACACCAGATCAGCTCTCTATCGGCGAAGAACCAGGAACAATGATGACAAGTCGAAAAATTGGGAAACACCCAAATTTGGTTTGATTTCAATTTTGTTTACTACTTATTGTTTCTTGTTCACTAAACTAAGTATTATGTGATCATGTGTTGATTATCGCACTGGTTATTTCTCTCACATGGTGCTTGTTATTCTGCAAATTTTGGATAACATTATCTCATGTGTTCTCTTTGGCATTCTCATTGTCACTTTGATAAAAGTATAATGACATTTCAGCATTTTAGAAGCTCAAATGCTTCTTACATTTTAAACATTGTTTATTTATGAATTTAGACCGTTGTTAGAAATCATTTGGTAAAGAAAAGTTTAATTCTCTGCTGTAGTTGGCTGTATTTTCTGCAATTGCGCTGGCAATTCCTCACTGATTAGACTTTAACATGGTGTAATTTAAATTATTTCACCTTGTTTGCCTTATTTATCTTTGATGAATATTCTGCTGTAAATTGTGTGAAAATATTTATGTATGTATATATTTTTACCATTTTCAAATATTGCTTTTGTCTAATGATTGATTCTTATCGCTCCGTAAATGGTAACTTGGTTCCAGCCAGATTTTCGTGTGGAAGTATAGTATATCATTATTATTATTATTATTATTTTAAATCTTGAACAGGGTACTTGGCTGATTATGGTCAGGATATGAAATTTCTGTTAATTGATAGTTTTGGGTTCTAATTTTGGTTAGTTTATTTATTTGTGGTGTGAATCTTTTTATGGTAATTATTTTGATTGATTTGTCTACCTTTTATTTTCTCGTTGCTCCACTATATAAATGGGTCCTTTCATTCACAACAGGGAGACAATTTTTTGCACAGACACACGAAATATTCACACTCCTCATATGAAAAATTCCTCACCCCCCTCTTGATATGAAAAATTCCTCACCCCCCCTCTTCTAATGAAAAATTCCTCTACTTCTAGTCTCTTCTAATTCTGCTTTTCTCAAAAACAAAAAAAAAATCCGATTCTCTTTTATATAATATCCTGTTGTCAAGTTTAAGATAAAAGTCCAGTTCTAGTCATTGTTGGAATAACTGGTAAATCTCCACTCCTCCCTTTTATTTATATGCTGTTTGTTTATCCATTTTTATTATTTTTGGTACTGCTAGCTTTTTTTAGCGTTGCAGGTTTGGGTTTTTTAATCAAGACGGGAAGAGTCGTCTTAGGATGGGGTGAATTCGGAGAAGACTACGAAGATTTATTATTATTATTATTATTATTATTAATAATTATAATAATGTTGTCTTTTTAATTATTTTTGAAAAATATGTAACAATAAAATAGTAAAAAATTGGGATTTAGTTAAGGGGGAGGGGAATTATGTGTCACTTGTTTTTTTTATTTTATTTTTTTATGTGAATATGCGATAGAAAGCATGCATATAGGAACTCAAAAATTTATTCAAATTTAATTTAAATTTTATTTAAAAATTTCTTGAAAATGTTTGCTTAAAAATGACATAAGGAGGAATTTTTGTTGCTAATAATATTATTTTATTTGTCACACATTTTAATCTCACTCATAGAAATCGTTTTTTTATCAATTAGATCTTTAAAATAGGATTTCTTTCTAAATTTTAGAAGAAAAATAAATATATTCTTGTCATGATTTATTTCTTAGATGTTGTGTAATAATTTATCAAGTTAATTTGGTATATAAATCTCATTAAATGTTTTATCATGAAAATTTTTATAACAAATGTCTAATAAGGTTGTTTTTTTTAATTGTGTTGAGTATTTTTAGTTTGTACCAACAATAAACTCTTTAAAGTGTATTATTTAGATCATGCTCATTTGATAAATATTTTAGTATGTCATGTCATCTATTTCTTTCTAAACTTTTCACATATGATGATTCTAAATGCTTTTTTTTTTCTTTTTTTCGTTTTTTACGTATGTTTAAAACGACTAAGGATCATGATCATAAGGTTTTAAAAAATATTTCTTTTAAAAGTTGTCTTTCACTTGAAAAAGTATGTTATTGAAATATCATTAATAAATAAGTCGAGAATTTTAATAACTCGAGGTTTTTTTTAATTCACTCATCTTAAATCATTAATTTGCATACACATTTACCCACAATCTTTGCACCACTTTTTTTTAATGTGTTTTTGAAGCTTATTTGAAAACTTACGTGCTAAATGCTCATCCAAGGTGTTTTGTTGTAGCGAGATAAATAGGAGCATATATTCCCTTTTAAGTCTAGTACTACCTATTTAGAAATACAATGCCTGTTGGACCATAAGAAGGGACGATGGATACTTTAGGAAATGCTAGTATCTTTTTATTTTTCTTAGTGTGCTTTTAGGTTAATAACAAAATCAACTTAAGAGGGGGTAGAGTTAGGGATATATAGGACTCTTGGATATGATGATCAAAACTCGAGCTTAATAAGGATAAACCTTGGCTTTGTCCTTTGGCTTAACAAGCCAAGTGAAGCTAAATGATAAAATCTAATTTTATCTTCTAAAATAAAAGTCGAGTAAATGATTCGAGTGGTAAACAAATCGCTTAGTTTAGTATTTTTCTCCTCTTTGGTTATTTTTAATTATTTGGAGAGTAATTATTTATTGTTTCATTTATCTGTTTAATTTATTATTTTATTTTGTCACTTAGAATAACCTAAGATAATTTTACATTGAGACCTTACTTGCAATTTTTCACCCACACATAAAATGCGAGATACGGTTGGGACCTGCATTTGCCGACCTTGAGGGGTGCCTAACACCTTCTCTTTGAGGTAACTTGAACCCTCACCTATTTTATGGTGACTTGACCTTAGCCTTTAGATTAGACTTAGTTTTAGAATGATGTCCTAATGCACCTTAATTTATTAGATGGCAACTCTTCAAAGTTCAAATCCAAAAAGAGTCGTTGCCACGATGTCGTTCAGGTTTTCATCTTTTCGCGAGAAAAAATGGGGCCCAACAATGACATTTTTGTGTTTTTCAGAGATGAAGAAGAGCATGTCAATCACCTTAGGATCTCTTTGAGATGCTCAGAGATAATGTGTTATACGTAGTTTTCTAATTGTCATTTTTGGCTCAAGTCCATGGTCTTCTTAGGTCATGTGATTTCTGGAGATGAGATTAGAGTGGATACTCAAAAGATCAAGGCGGTCAAGAGTTGGCCTAGACCAACCTTCCCGACTGATATAAGGAGTTTTTCGGGATTAGCTGGCTATTACTGGAGGTTTGTTGAAGAATTTTCTTCCTTATCCGACCATTGATCAAACTGACTCAGAAGAAGGTCAAATTTCAATGGTCTGATGAGTGTGAGAAGAGCTTCCAAGAGCTAAAGATGAGGTTAACTATGACACTGGTATTGACCTTGGCTGATGGGAGAGATGGATATGTGATTTATTGGTGCGCCACTATTTATATGGAGCTCATGTCAACATATTCACAGACCACAAGAGCTTGTATTACATTTTCACCCAGAAGGAGCTTAACTTGAGGCAGAGGAGATAGCTTGAATTGCTCAAAGACTGACATAAGCATCTTCTACTATCCAGGTAAAGCTAATGTGGTTACTAATGCTTTTAGCAAGTTGTCCATGGGAGGCATCGCACATGTGGAGAAGGAGAAAAGAGAGTTAGTCGAAGAAGTTCATAGACTGGCATGATTAGGAGTCCAATTAGATGAATCAGGTGAAGAAGGAGTTCTTGTGCATAATGGATTTGCATCATCTCTAGTAGTGGAGGTGAAAGAGAAACAAGATCAAGATCCTGTCTTATTGCAGTTGAAGGAGGATCTGCACAAGCAAAAGGTAATGGCTTTCGCCAAAGGGTAAGATGGGGTAATGAGGTATCAAGGCAGATTGTGTGTTTTGGATGTTGATGGTGTTCGAGAGAGGGTCATGGCAGAGGTCCGCAGTTCTAAATATTCTATCCATCCTGGGTCTACCAAGATGTATCATGACTTGACAGAGGTTTACTGGTGGAGTGAAATAAATAGAGGCATTGTTGAGTTTATTTCCAAATGCCCGAATTGCTAACAAGTCAAAGTTGAGCATCAAAGGTCATGTAGAGTAGCTCAGAACTTTGTGATTCCAGAGTGGAAATGGGAGATGATCAACATAGACTTCGTCACAGGTTTGTTGAGGTCCCGTAAATAACATGATGCGATTTGGGTGATAATGTATTAGATGGCAAAATCTGCACACATCTTGGCAGTAAAGACGACTGACACTGTAGAGAATTATGCCTAATTATACATAAAAGAGATTGTTAGACTGCATGGAGTCCCTTTGTCTATCATCCCAGATAGAGAAGCTCAATTCACTACTCAATTTTGGAGATCTTTTCAGAAGAGTTTGGGTACGAAGGTGCACCTCAGCATAGATTTTCACCCATAGATGGATGGCCAAGCAGAGCATACTATTCAGACGTTAGAGGATATGTTGAAAGCCTGTACCATTGACTTTAAAGATAATAGGGATGAACACTTGCTTTTGATCGAGTTTGCTTGCAATAACAACTTCCATTCAAGTATTCAGATAGCCCCATATGAGGCACTTTATAGGAAGAGGTGTAGGTCGCCGATTGGATAGTTTGAGGCAGGTGAAGCAGAGTTGGTTGAACCAAACTTAGTTCATCAGCTATGGAGAATGTCAAAATCAGTCCAGAAAGATTGAGGATTGCCCAAAGTAGGCAAAAATCCTACACAGATGTTAGAAGAACAGACTTAGAGTTTGAGGTCAATGATTGGGTGTATTTGAAAGTGTCACCCATGAAGAGTGTGATGAGATTCAAAAAGAAAGGAAAGTTAAGTCTGAGCTATATTGGTCCTTATCAGATTGTAAAGAGAGTGGGCAACGTAGCGTATAAGTTGGAGCTACCATCAGAGTTAGAGGTCATCCATCCAGTTTTCCACATTTTCATCCTCAAGAAGTGTTTGGGAGATCCAAAATTGGTTGTGCCTGTTGAGAGTATTGGAGTGAAAGATAGATTAAGTTATGAGAAGCTTCCTATCCAAATCCTTGATCATCAGGCTCAAAAGTTGAGAACCAAAGAGATTGCATCGGTCAAAGTACTGTGGAGAAGCCAATTTGTAGAAGAAGCTACGTGGGAGGCGGAGGAGGATATGAAGGCCAAATACCCTCACTTATTCCGGCCTGCTGATGATGAGAGAGTTGATGGTAATGAACTTTTCCTCTAAATTCTTGAATTCTCATTCCTTGAGTTCTTATTTCATTCTTGATAGGATAGATGATAGAGTTCTAGAATCTGAGTGAGGATTGATGTGATTTGTTGACTGTTTGATAGTTTTACTTATTGAATTCCTTGATTAATTATTGCATGAGTGAGTTGAGGGTCGGTTGATTTTTAGAGTCCCTAGGGAGATTCGTGCCTTGACCTAAATCCTTAGATTTCTCTTCATTCGAGGACGAATGATCCCAAGGGGGAGATAGTACAACACTCCTAATTTCTTCTACCTGTTTAGGGTAAATGTGCAGGAGATATTGGGGAAAATCTAAGAAAAAGCTGTAGAAGCAGGTCTACAAGAGGAGTATACGACTCGTATAGGGGCTTACGACTCATAGAGTGGGGTATCATAGTAAATTCCAGTGACTCAAGTTTCAGGACCCTTCAGCTTACGAAAGGAGCTTACGACTCGTAGAACCTTTACGACTCATTGAGAGAGGTTTTGTGACAAATTCAAGTAAGCCCTAACTTCAGATCCCTTGTCCCAGGTAGGTTGTTTGTTCTTTTCCTAGATATGTAAGGCTTACCAAAGTGTGGACTAACTTCTTCCACATACCCCTTCACCTTCTTGTGTCAAGACTTGGAAAGAGGAGTTGAGATTTGAGAAATTTCATCATCTAATTATTTGAAATGTTTCATTTATTGCAAATTTGCTTGATAATTTATGAAGTTTTGCTGAAATTACATGATCTCTATATGATATTGAGTTGGCGTTTTACACTTGATAGCATGAACCCTAAATTCCATAATTTTATGAAATTCTATGCATGCTGATGAGATGAGGTTGAGGTTTTGTTGAGTATCCGAGTTGAATAATATGAGCATTATTGAGTACGAGAAGCATGTTACATTGAATGTGAACATATTACTGCGCATGAGTATCTTGCTTGCATTATATGATGAGTTAATTGAGTGAGTCTAAATGATAGTTTGAGTTTGAGTTGGGTTTGATTATTTGCATTGATTGATTAAGCTATTGAGAAACTAAGTTGAGTTGAGCATCGGGATTTGAGTTGATTGATTAAGTATTGAGATTTGAGTTAATTGATTGAGTATTAAGTGTTGAGTTTATTGATGAGTTGAGCATGATTTAGTCTTGGGAGAAATATCGAGCACCGAGCGAGGAGCTAGTATACCTCTACATTAACCCATAAAACTATGTTGCCAGTGTAGGATACTCATTACAACTTGTTCTTGTACATTTACTATGGATCTAATAGAGAGTTGATTGCCCTTTTTGTGGCAAGTTAATGGCGGGCGTAGCAACGATGTTGCCTTTGTTATGCATCACCAAACTGAAGGTAATACGATTGGATGTCGGTTAAGAGAAACTCCCAAGCAATATTGATTGAGCATGACAATTTGAAAATGAGTTTGATTCTACTAAGTTTACTTTTAGAAGCATGATTTACTTTAAACTTGCATATACTTAGTTGAGCATGAGTTACTAAGTCGAGATGAGAAAGTTGAGCTTTAATTTCTTGAGCTATTTTACATACTAGTATATTACATGTACTGACGTCTATTTGGGCTTCATCATTTTATAATGCAGGTACAGGTGATACAAGTCTTTAGCCCACCCATCGTTGAGGTTCGAATCAGTACACTGCCAGAGTTGGTGAGCCCCCTTTGCTTTTCGGAGGAGCTTCTTCATCTCATGAGTTGATTTAGTTTATTTTCCTTTCTTGATTGAGTTGTTCATGGCCTATCATGACAGTATCTAGATTGTTGAGTAGAGGCTTGATAGACACTGAATAAAGGATGTTACTGAGTGTTTTGTAATTCTAAACTCATTCTTTGAAGCTTTAAGATAATAGAGTTATGTTTATCTTAATGATATCTATCTATTTTGAGTTCCTTCTTCCGCTGTTAAGTTGATTGACAATAAGTCCAAGTGGTTCTCTTGGGGAACCAACAATAGTTCTTCAAGTGCCGGTCATGCCAAGGGTACGCTTTGAGGCGTGACACTATTAGAGTCAGACTTTAGACTAGCTTTACTTTTGAGTTGAGGTAGTCGTGGGTCTGTCATTGGCACCAATTGATAATGATAGAGGCTTCATAGACTAGAGTCGAGTTGTTGATTAGAGATTATGTTAAGCTAGCTTCTTTCAGACTAGCAGGTCTTATTTATATACTTTTAAGACTTTGATGCCCATTCATTATATTTAGTCTTCCGCTGATTTGCTATGAATGATGAATGAATGGATGTGATGAGGCCAAGCGGTTCGCTCTAGGATTAGCAATAGTCTTTGGGTACCGACCACATCTAGGGTACCCTCCTGGGGTGTGAACTATCTATCCATCCATCAATCTATCTATCTATTAGTTAGTGTTCATTGCTGAGTGATCGCTCGCTATCTAGCTAGAAAATATGGTCCGAAAGCTTCCTGTCTCCCAGCAAGGAAGACAAGATCACCACTTCTCTCAGTAATGGACTTCCTTTACTTCGTAACCTTAGCCTTAGATGTCCTTTCATAGATTTTCCTACCTCACATCAAAAACATGAGCTCCAAAATTTAGAAGTCAAATTATTAAAATGCCCATATTTAAAAAAGACTTATAGTCAAACTACTATAATACCTCTATTCTAAAAGACCTAATATTAAATTCACAGGCCCTTTTCCCACACAACAACACCCTTCACTCCGAAATCCTTTACAACAGCCACCATCCCCATCGCTTACAGTCTTAACAGACACCAATGTTCAAGAACATTCCTATACACGCAATTAGGAGGTTGAAAGATGACATATATGAGGAGGTTGAAGAGAAAGCATCGAAAAGATGCTATCAAAGTAGAACCACATCCTGCAGTGCTTAAAGATCAAATTTAATCATCTTCAGGCTTATGTTGGTTAAATTGATATGACATGTAGTACTTTTATATAATTTACAAATGAGATACACAAATGAAGACTTGAATTGCTCACTGCTAATTTAAATCGCATGGGGTCTGGTAACAATCACCATCATCTGCAACTATGATAAAGAAATTAGTTTCCTAAAGCTTTGGATCAAAACACCGCTGATAAGAGTTTACTGGTACTCCCAACAATGGCATTGGCATATTCTCCATAGGTGAGTATGTTAAAACTTCCAAACTACGCATAATATATATAATCGCTCACAACTGTAGAAGGAACTTGTAGCAATTTCTATGATTGATGCCAACTCAAAATTAGGTGGATATGTAACTTATTTGACCTGTTTCAAAATGATTAGTGAGCATTAAGTCAAAGATTATGCATGATGTTAAGCTTTTGTCACGTGGACTTACTTTTGGGAGGCTTGGACGTAACACCCCAAGAAATTACTGAAATGCCTCTAAAACGTAATCGTGCGCACAACGTATCTTCCAAAGCTTTGATGAAAAATTCGAGGTCGTATTTACGATCAGCGTAGAAAATTGAATCAGAAAATGGTCTTGACTCGATTTAGGAGCAATCGAAGCAAAAAATAATTTTTTCTAATTAATGCAGAGAGAGTGTCTGTCCACGCCCTTGGCGCAACATGGACAGGACGCGCATCAACACTTATTAATTTTTTAATTTTTGGACGGGTTTGAAAATTTATGAAAAATGCAAAAATGCACTGGTCCGTGTCCCTGGTGCATCACGAACCAGTGTACATATTTTTAGACTTTTTTTAATTATGGGAAGGGTATTTTGGTCAATCCTAACACATTTTAAGCCCCAAAATGTGTTTTAAGTATTAAATTCGTACCAAAGGGTTTTACAAATCCATTTTTTCTAATTCTAAATAAGAGTTCCTGAGAGAAAGAAGAACAGAGTGTAACAACCCATCTTGAGAGGAGATGTCCCACATCAATAAAACATAGGAGAGATACTAGTATACTGAGAGACACCTTTTATGGTGAGCCCAAAGGGACAAACCCGTGATAGGCTAGGCATAAGAGCGGATAATACTTCACAGTATTGGGCCAGGTCATTACAGATGGTATCAAAGCTACTACTATATCAGCCTTGTCGATGTAGGGATAGAGTTTAACTGAGTTTAGGCAAATTCAGGTGAGGCAGGGCATACCTCAACACTGAGTCTAGGCAAATCCCATGTAATAACCCATCTTGAGAGAAGATGGCCCATATTGGTAAAACACAGGAGAGATGCTAGGTATATAAAATAATAGACTGGTCTATATACTGTGAGGTGCTTTTTGGAATGAGCCCAAAGGGACAAATTCGTGATGGGCTAGGCCCAAGAGTAGACAATACTACAAAGTGTTGGGCCAGATCATTACAGATGGTATCAGAGCCACTCTTATGTCAGCCTTGTTGATGTGGGGCTAGAGTTCAACTGAATTTAGGCAAATCCCGATGAGGCAAGGCAAGCCTCAGTACCGAGTCCAGGAAAATCCAATGAGGTGATGCATAGAGGGGGTGTTTGGCACAACCTATCGTAAGAGGAGATGTCCCACATCGACAAAACACAAGAGAGATGCTGGGTATAAAAAGTAATGGACTGGTCTAGACACTGTAAGGTGCCTTATGTGGTGAGCCCAAAGGGACAAATTAGTGATGGGCTAGGCCCAAGAGCGGGACAATACTTTACAATGTTGGTCCAGGTCATTACATCCCATGTGGTAGGGCAAACCTCAGCAAGGACATTGAGTCTATAGAGGGGTTGTATATAACAATCCATCTTGAGAGGAGATGTCCCACATCGGTAAAACATAGGAGAGATGCTGGGTATATAAAGTAATGCACTGGTTTATATACTGTGAGGCGCCTTTTGGGGTGAGATCAAAGGGACAAATCTATGATGGGCTAGGTCCAAGAGGGGATAATACTTCACAGTGTTGGACTAGGTCATTACACAAAGAGTGGAGGGTTTCAAGTCTGGCAGTGAATTCTTGGAGGAAAACTTGATTATTCGTCATTCTAAATATGTAAAGGCTACCCAGAGCATGAAATTATTCTTCTATGTGCCCCAATACATGTGGTAGATTGACAATTGATAGTTGATGAGTCTTGAGTAGTGATCCTTGAACAACTTCTTGGACATTATCTTTATTTCTTGAACATTATCTTTAATTTTCCATATATTGTCTCAACTTGATGATCATCCTACTTGTATTTATGGATTATATGCATTATTGAATGATTGTATACCTAAATTGCATGATTCCCCTTGTTTAATATGGGGTAATGTCTAGAGCCTTGATTGTCTGAATGTGTAAATTGTTGGGGTCTGAGTACTGTGATGAGGCTATTGATGACTAAACTAATTGGAATTAGTTTTCTTAGATCTAATGGGTCTGAACCTTAGTTTTGAAGGAATGATTTTACTGCTCGAGTTTATAAATGATGAGTACACTAAGTGTTCTCACCTGTAAGGCTGAGTGATGGAACTTCTTGATGAATTGATAGCCTCATGAACATATTAAGTCCTCTGAGGAGTATTGAGCATCAAAGATGAGTAAGAGTGAGTCCCGCTCTCACTCGGTAAGTACGTGGCCAACGTAAAAGAGGATTGTACCATGAGAAACGTTGTTTCCTTAGTACCAAAAGGAGGACTTGAAGTTATTATAAATCCCCCTAATGTATGCCCTGCTACCTCGGTGAGGTACTGGGCGGATGCTATAACGATATCGCTTTGTTGTATAATCACCGCCTCATAGGTTGTGGGTGTAGGTCCAAGAAACTGCCAAATAGGTCCCTGATGCTAGTTCTCTTATGTTGATGTGATAGTGTGAGTCAAGATCAGTGGTGATATGATAGAGTTCTATTCCTTACCCTGAGTTGAGGTTGAGTTTGATAAGAGCTATTATTGTTTAGTTTAGTCCATTTTACATACAGTACATTCCACGTACTAATGCCCCTTTGGTGTTGCATTATTTTATGATATAGATTCTGTAGATAGAAGACTTCAGCAGCCTAACTGATGAGGTTCACAGATTTTCAGACAGAGACTTGGTGAGTCCTTCCTTGCTTTCGAAGGACATATTTATTATTTATTATCCATTTTGACATCTTTTATTCTTGATTGTGGTAGACATTACCTATGATGTTACCTTCTTAGAGGATAGTTATAGAGGCTTTATAGACCCAAACCATTGATTATTGATGTCAGAATTGCTTATTTCCCATTTCTTTTCTATTGAGATAATTCTTTCATACTTTATATGATAGATATTATGATAGCCTAGTGATATTTTATTATTCTCTATATATCTTGCACATATGAGTTGATTGAACGAATGAAATGAGACTAGGTGGTCTGCTTGGGGGCTAGTAATAGTCTCTGAGTGCTAGTTAAATCTAGGGTATCCTCCTAGGATGTGACAAACTTAGTATCAGAGCACAGGGTTCGAGTGTCCTAGGGAATCTATGAAGCCTTGTCTAGTAGCATCTTGTTTATGGCTATGTTGTGTACCACACTTTATAAGCAGGAGGCTATAGGACATTAGGTAAAGTTACCCTTCTTTAATGATCTGAACTCATACGATAGGTTTGACTCTGTGGAAATCTCGTTTTAACTTGTGCATTATACATTAATAGAAAATGCCAACAAAGAGAACAATCGCTCAGAAAGATACCACAACCTCAGCTGCTGTGAATGCTCAACCAAAGGTCACGATTCAACTAGAGTCTAGGAGACGAGGATGCCCTGCTAGGTCTATTGAGGTCCCACAGGTGACCTCCGCTCAGCCCCAGCCAGCTCCCATTACCGAGGCAAAATTTAGGGTAGCCATCACCATGCTGACTCAATTATTGGCCTCCTAGGGAACCAATTAGGGTACGCAAGCTCCTAGCTCTAGCTCACAAGAGCCCCCAGCTACAACTCAACTTAGAGACTTCTTGAGGATGAACCTGCCAGTGTATATGGGTTCGAAAGTGGAAGAAGACCCGCAGAACTTTATTGATGAGATGTATAAGGTTCTGAAGGTGATGTATACTGATGAGATTAAGGGAGTTAAGCTGGCCTCCTACCAATTGAAAAAATATTACTAATGTTTGGTACGACCAATGGGAGGAGAGTAGAGGTGAGAGTGCAGAGCCTATAGCCTGCAGCCTGGGAAGAGTTTGAGATAGTCTTCTTTGACCACTTCTTTCCTCAGGAGTTGAGGTAGGCGAAGTTGTATGAGTTCGTGAATCTGAAGCAGGGAGGGATGAGCATAAAAGAGTACATCCTCAAGTTTATCAAGCTATCCAGGTATACTCCGGAGATGGTGGCAGACATGAGGGCGAGGATGAGGAAGTTCGTGTCTAGTCTGGCCAGATATGTGCAGAAAGAATATAAGGCGGCTCTGCTGATTCCTGACATGGACATCTCTAGAATTATGGTGTATGCCGAGCAGATAGAGAGGAGCAGATGAACAGGAAGGTAAAATCAGTTGGGCATGAGCCTAGCTAGCAGAGGCAGAATAAGGAGACAAGTCCTACTTCCAAAAGAGATCATCTTATCATGTACCTTTGGTAGAGAGTGTGCCTGTTATGCCAAACAAGTATCATCAGAAGTCACAGGGATTATAGAATTCTAAGGCTCAATATGCCCAATCTTAGGCTAGTGTGACCCAGGGCCTGAATGGAAAGCTATCCTATGGCATTTGTGGGAAGCTCCATATGGAGAGGTACCATCTGGTCACGAATGTGTGTTTCCTATATGGCTAGGTAGGTCATTTTCAGCATGAGTTCCTAAAGAAGAGATGAGGTAAAGAGAGCAATAGGGCATAATCCTTTGTAACACCCCCAACTGCCAGTCAGTAGAGGGGTAATACCACTACTGGTACAGGAGGTGGGACGAAATGCCTTTATGCTATGGGTAATTGATAGGAGCAGGAGGCTGCACCAGATGTTGTCACAGGTATGCTTCAATTCTTTTCTTTAGATTGTTATGCATTTCTCGATTCGGGTGCCACCTTGTCTTTTATGACCCCTTACTAGCTAGTAAGCTTGAGTTTCTTCCAGAATGTTTGCTTGAACCTTTTGCTATTTCTACTCCTACTAGTAAGTCTATCTTAGCTAAGTAAGTCAACAGGGATTGTGTAGTATCTATCTATCAAAGAGATACCTTAGCTGACTAGGTAGAATTGGAGATGGTTAACTTTGATATGATACTTGGCATGGATTGGCTTCATGCTTGTTATGCTTCTGTTGACTGTAGAACCCGAATTGTTTAAGTTTCAATTTCCTAATGAACATATCTTAGAGTGGAGAGGGAGTTTTGTTGCCCTAAGGCAAATTCATCTTTTATTTTAGAGCTAGAAAGCTGATCTCAAAAGGTTGCATTTTCCACCTCGTGTGAGTTAAGTATGATGACGTTGGATCTGTTACTCTTTAGCCAGTCCCTATTGTAAATGAGTTTCCTGAGGTGTTTCCTGATGATTTTCTTAGAGTCCCACCTGATAGGGAGATACACTTTGGGATTGATGTTCTTCCTGAGACCAAACACCTTTCAATTCCACCTTATAGAATGGCCCCTACAGAGTTGAAAGAATTGAAAGAATAGTTGAAAGAATTGCTAGAGAAAGGGTTCATTACGCCTAGTGTCTCACCTTTGGGTGCTCCTATCCTATTCATTCATAATAAAGATGGGTCTCTCAGAATGTGTATAGACTACCAACAGCTGAATAAGGTCATTATAAAGAACAAATATCCTCTTCCTAGGATAGATAATCTATTTGACCAATTTCAGTCTGCTACATCTTTCTCCAAGATAGGCCTCAAATCGGGTTATCATCAGTTGAAGGTGAGGGAAAGTGACATCCCAAAGATAGCCTTCAAGACATAGTATAGCCACTTTGAGTTCTTGGGCATGTCCTTCTGGTTAACAAATGCTCCTATAGCTTTCATGAATTTGACAAATAGGGTATTCCGACTATATCTTGATATGTTTATGATTTGTTTTATCGCTGACATTCTGGTATATTCTAAGAATGAGGAGGAGCATGCTAATCACCTTAGAGTGGTTTTACAATCACTCAAAGATCATGAGTTAGATGCAAAATGCTCAAAGTGTGAATTTTGGCTCAAGTTCGTGGCCTTCTTGGGCCATTTGTTTCAGGAGATGGTATTTGGGTAGATACGCAAAAAATTAAAGAGGTTAAGAGCTGGGCAAGACCAACTTCTCCAATAGAAATAAGAAGCTTCTTGGGTTTATCAGGCTATTATCGCAGATTTGTTGAACGCTTCTCTTCTCCGTCAGCACTGTTGACTAAGCTAACTCAGAAGAAGGCCAATTTTCATTAGTCTGAGGCATGTGAAAGGAGTTTTCAGGTGTTGAAGACTAGATTGACAGCAACACCAGTGTAACCTTGCCAGATAGGATAGGGGACTTCGTGCTATATTATGATGCATCCTGATTAGGATTGGGTTGTGTGCTTATGCAGAGAGGGAATATAATAGCTTATGCTTCTCGGCAGCTTAAGATCTATTAGAAGAACTATCTGACTCATGATCTTGAGCTAGCAGTAGTGGTGTTAGCACTTACAATATGGTATCACTACTTGTATAGAGTGCATGTGGACGTGTTCACTGATCACAAGAGCTTGCAGTATGTGTTTAGCCAGAAAGATCTCAACCTGCGATAGAGGAGATGGCTGGAGTTGCTTAAGGATTATGATATGAGCATTCTTTACCACCTATGTAAGGCTAACATTGTTGCTAATGCTCTTAGTAGGATATCTATGGGTAGCACTGCCTATGTGGAGGAAGGAAAGAGAGAACTAGCGAAGGAAGTGCATAGGTTAGATCGATTGGGAGTGCAACTTGAGGAGAACAATGAAGGTGGGGTAAATGTTCAGAATGGGTATTCTTCATCCTTAGTGTCATAAGTGAATGAAAAACAAGACCAGGACCCCATTTTATTGCAATTGAAATAAACCGTTCACAAGTAGGAGGTGATGGTTTTCTCCAAAGGGGGAGATGGGGTGTTGATATACTGGGGTAAATTATGTGTGCCCGATGTTGATGGAGTATGAGATAGGATCATGGCTGAGGCTCATAGCTCAAAGTATTCCATCCATTTTGGTTCCACCAAGATGTACCACGACTTGAGAGAAGTCTATTGATGGAATTGGATGAAGAGAGACATTGCTGAGTTTGTCTCTAAGTGCCCTAATTGTCAACAGGTTAAGGTGGAACATCAGAAACTCAGTCGATTAGCTTAGAACTTTAAAATTCTTGAGTGGAAGTGGGAGATGATCAACATGGATTTCATTACTGATTTACCAAGATCCAGAAAGCAACATGATTTTATATGGGTGATTGTTGACAAGATGACTAAGTCAGCCTATGTTTTGGTAGTTAAGACAACTAATACAGTTGAGAAGTATGCCCGACTATACATTCGGGAGATTGTGAGGTTGCATGGAATTCTCTTTTCCATCATCTCGAACAGAGGAGCTTAATTAACCTCTCAATTTTTGAGATCTTTCTAGAAGGGATTGGGTACGAGAGTGAATTTGAGCACAACTTTTCATCCTTAGACAGATGGACAGGCAGAGTGCGCCATTCAGACCTTGGAAGATATGTTGACAACTTGTGTCATTGAATTTAAAGGAAATTAGGATGATTATCTACTGTTGATCGAGTTCATGTACAATAATACTATCACACTAGCATTCAGATTTCCCTTTATAAGGCATTATACGGGAAGAGATGTAGATTACCAAATGGCTGGTTTGAGGTTGGTGAAAATGGAGTTGATCGGAACAGATCTTGTCCACCAGTCTATGGAGAAGGTGAAAGTCATCAGAGAGAGGTTGAAGATAGCCTAGAGTCGTCAGAAGTCATATATGGATGATTGGCTGTACTTGAAAGTGTCGCCCATGAAGGGTGTTATAAGGTTTGGTAAGAAGGGGAAGCTGAGTCTATATTATATCAGTCCATACAGATCGTGAGAAGAATTGGGAAGGTTGATTATGATCCAGACTTACCTTCCGAGCTAAATGGAGTTCACCCAATGTTCTATATGTCGATGCTAAAGAAGTGCTTGGGGGATCCTACCTTAGCAATTCCTGTTAAGAGTACGGGAGTGATGAATAGTCTATCTTATGTAGAAATTCCAATCTAGATCCTTGACCGATAGGTTCGTAAGCTGAGGAATAAAGAGATAGCCTCTGTTAAAGTCTTATGGAGGAATAAATTTGTTGAGAAAGCTACGTGGGAAGCTGAGTAAGCAATGAAACTCAAATACCGGCACATATTCATGCCAAATAATGATGATGTTGAAGGTAAATGTCCTTATCCTTAACATTATTGAATGTCTCCTTCCATTGAGTTAATGTAATTATCTTATTCTATACCCAAGTCTAAGGCATAAATAGATAGGTGATGGATAATGAAAGCCAAGTGTTCCCGAGTGAGGAATAAGACGAGTTTTGAGGTCATTCGTGCTTTTATTCTATTCTTACTCATCATTCAAGTATGAATAATCTAAATGCCCCTAAAATATAATCATGTGCATAACACGTCTTCCAAAACTCCAATGAGAAATTCAAGATAGGATTTACAATCAGCGTGGAAAATCGAGTTAGAAAATGATCTCGACCCAATTAAAGAGCAACCAGAGTGAAAAATAATTTTTGCTAATTAATTTAGAGACAATGTCTATCCGAGTCATTGGCGTGACTCGGATAGGACGCGTATCAATACTTATTATTTTTTTAAAATTTTGTGATGGGATTTGAAAATTTACGAAAAAAGTGAAAATGCACTTGTCTGTGCCCCTGGCTCATCGTGGACCAATATATATATTTTCAGACCTTTTCTTTTAATTGTGAGAAGAGTATTTTGGTCAATCCTAACCCATTTGTAAGTCTCAAAACATGTTTTAAGTGTTAAATTCGTACAAAAGGGTTTTACAAACCCATTTTTTCTAAGTCTAAACGAGCATTCCTAACAGAAAGAAGAGCGAAGAGTGGAGGGTTTCAAGTTCGGGAGTGAATTGTTGGATGGAAACTTGATTATTCATCATTCCAGGTATGTAAAGGCTACCCAGAGTATGTAATTGTTCTTCCATGTGCCCCAATACATGTAGTAGATTGACAATTGATAGTTGATGAGTCTTGAGTTATGATTCTTGAAGAACTTCTTGGATATTATCCTTATTTCTTGAACATTATCTTTAATTTTCATATATTGTCTCAACTTGATGATCATCCTACCTATATTTATTGATTATATACATTATTGTATGATTGTATACCTAAATTTAATGATTCCCCTTGTTTAATACTTCAAGAATGAACTTAGGGGTAATGTCTAGAGCCTTGATTTTCTGAATATGTAAATCGTTGGAGTCTGAGTCCTGGGATGAGGGTATTGATGACTAAACTAATTGAAATTAGTGTTCTTAGAGCCTAATGGGACTGAACCTTAGTTTTGAAGGAATGATCTTTCTCATCGAGTTGATAAATGACGAGCACACTGAGTGTTCTTGCCCATAAGGGCTGAGTGATGGAACTTCTTGATGAATTGATAGCCTTATGAGCATATTGAGTCCTCAGAGGATTATTGAGCATCGAAGATGAGTAAGAGTGAGTTTCACTCACACTTGGTAACTACGTGGCCAACGTAGAAGAGGATTGGACAATGAGAATGGATGTTTCCTTAGTCCCAAAAGAGGACTGGATGTTATCGTAACCCCCCTGATGTACACCATGCTACCTCGGCAAGGTACTGGGCGGATGTCGCAATTATATTACTTTATTATATCATCACTGACTCATAGGTAGTAGGTGTAGGTCCAAGAAACTCCCAAATAGTTCCCCTAATGATAGTACTCTGATATTGATGTGATAGTGTGAGTCTGGATCGATGGTGATGCGATAGATTTCTATTCCTTACCCTGAGTTGAGTTTGAGTTTGATGAGTTGTTATTGTTTACTTTAGCCTATTTTACATACAGTATATTCCACGCACTAACGTCCCTTTGGCGCTGCATCGTTTTATGATGCATATTCTGTAGATAGAGGACTTCAGCAGCCTAACGGTTGAGCTTCACAGATTTCTAGACAGAGACTTGGTGAGTCCTCCCCTGCTTTTAGAGGACATATTTATTCTTTATTATCTATTTTAATGTCCTTTATTCTTGATTGTGCTAGGCATGACCTATCGTGGTACCTTCTTAGAGGATAGTTATAGAGGCTTCATAGACACAAGCAATTGATTGCTGATGATGGGATTGCTTATTTCTCATTTATTTTCTATTGAGATTCTTCTTTCGTAATTTATATGATAAATATTGTGATAGCCCACTGATATTCTATTATTCTCTATATATCTTCAGCATATGAGTTGATTAAATGAATGTAATGAGACTAGGTAGTTTGCTTGGGGGCTAGCAATAGTCTTTGAGTGCCAGTTACGTCTAGGGTACCATCCCGAGGAGTGGCATTGGATTTATTTTCTTTATGTAGCAACATTTTAAGAAAATTTTCGTCAAGACAACGTGTGATTCTATCCTCATATACCTGACATGAATGGATTCTTTGTATTCAAGTTAAAAAAGATGAGCCCTGTAGTAAAATCGTCAGCTCAGACTTAAGAAATACAAGCTTCTAAAAGTATTAAAAGCAATGACCAACAGGGTTATTAAAAGGATGATGACAAGCATCCAAACTAAAAATGCATTGTAAATGAGAATGAAAAACTGAAAGAGGGAGTAGTGGCTTAAAAAAAGAGGAAAAGAAACGTCAAAAATGTTTAGTTAAGAAAGGTGCAGGCCAAAATAATAGTCTAACTAAGTAAAAAAAACAAGACAAACAGCAAAACATAACAAGTGGGGTCTAGGGAGGGTAGAGTATACGCAGACTTTACCACTACCTCATAGAGGTAGAGAGATTGTTTCCTGGGAACCCTCGTCAAAAAAATCTATAAGCAGAATTAACTAAATATGGGAGGTAGGAAGTATGTAAATACGAGATAATTCACATATATAAGATAGATAACGACAACACCGGATAAATGCTACTACCCTACTGTACCCTACGACCAAACATCAACCTAAATCTACTAACCTATTAGCCTGCTACTCTAATTCGCGACCTCCACTCCTTCCTATCTAAAAACTAATTGAAAAGAAAAGGAAGATAACCCATAAGTGGAAACCAAAAGGAGCGAAAAGAAGGAACCCCCTCCTAGAGAGAAAATTGCAAAAGGTTGGGAGAGAAGATGAAAGCTCTTACAGAAGCAACACGAAAAGCCATAATGAAGAACAAATGAGCTTTCGATACATGGAGGACGTTTGTATGATCATGACTCTTTTTTTCTTTTTGATTCGATGATGTACAATTTGTGTACATATGTCCTTGTGATTTATGTAATTTCCTCTTAGTTTTTTTGTTTTTAGAAGCTATGACACTTAGGCTTTCTTTGAATCCAAAAGTCATGGCAATAAAATTGATTACTGCATCTTTTGGCCTAACATGTACTTGGGCTTTATTACCATTATTCTTAGAAATTTATGGTTCAATAGTCATGCATAATTCTTTATCCTTTAGCAGTTAGTTAAGTTATTAATTCACTTTAGATTGTTGTTCATTCTTGTCATAAAAATCATGTCGTAGAATTTTAATACTGAAGATTTTATTGGTTCATTTTAATATGAAATTATTGTTACTTAAACACTTTTTTATAATTTATATTTTTTCATTAACAGGGTTATTGTATATCATTTAAATAAGTAAAGAAAAAGGCTTGACATTACATTAGCCTACAACACATGGGATAAAATGTTTATCCTTCCCAAAAGAATTAATAATACTATCTACAAGCTAATAAGAAATAAATGAGCACTAGATTGTTTTGTTGAAAGATAATTTTTCGTTATTCTTTTAAAGAAGCTTTTCACCTAATCATACAACTATTCAACATTAATTTTATAGAAATTTGTCTTTATTCTTACCTCTACAATTATTTACTAAAAATTTATTTTACATTAATTAATTTAGTAATTTCCATACTACATAACTTGCTTGCACGTGCAATGAACGTGTCGAGAAACTAATTTACTAAAAGAGAAGAAGAATATCAATAATTGAGTCCAACTAGGATTCAAAAAGAGTTTTTATTTATGTAGTCGACTCAGTAAGCTTTAAAATTTCTGATATTTTCTTTGAGGTTGATGCGTATATTATATATATATATATATGTGTGTGTATGTATGTATTATTATATTATTTACTTAAGTATCCAACAAATAAGCTAAAATATGTAATTAAGTTTTTTTTTTAAAAAAATTGAATTGAAAATCACTGATTGGAATACTTTTTTGACGAATTTGAGTTGTTTAATTGGAATAAAGCCTACTTTAACTGTCTATGTTACGTCCAAAGTCCCGTTAGGGCGGACTGACACCCATTGTCGGTAAGGCCCAGGAGAACCAACCTGTATCTATGCACTTTCTGTACATATTATAAGGTATTCCTACGTTCAACATGCCTTTAAGAAAGTAAACAGGGATAACAAGCTAAAACAAGATGCATATGGCTAGGCCATTGGGGCCACGGTGTTTAAAGTACGAGACATGATCACAATTTAATTTACACAGTTTGTAAAGCCTCTAGATAAGGAAAAGTATCTAATAACGGTTGGTATAGGCCCCGCCTTGATTAACTATATAATACAAAAATACAAGCTCTAGATAAACAAAGCTCCAAAGCAACCTGGAGCTTGGTAACAACAGCTGGATATCCTGTACTCCTACTGGGAGATCTACTAGCACCTGTAACTGCAGCATGAAATGCAGGTTCCCCTTAAGGAACGTTAATATGAGATAATGTACTTAATATGTAAGGCAGAAAATACTGTATATGAAGTAACAATTCAAATGAAACTATGCACTGGTGTAAAGATAAGAGACCACCTCTAGGTATACTGTGGGATCATGTACTTTATGCTCCTTTTATTACTTTACCTTTACTGTATAATCTGTGCACAACATGTAATACAAATGACCAACTGATCAGTGATAGATATATATCGAGATTGGCCCTGGCTAGGCTTTTCCTTTAACCCTTTGGGCTACCCCCCCGTGATAGGATCGACCCTGGCTAGGTGATTCTTCCACCCCTCGGGTTACCACCCATCAATAAGCAATATACTTATCTTTCAATTATTTTTGAGATGATTCTATTGGTGGTCATAATATTGGAGCTGTAGGACTGTAAATAAATTATATGATATGTAAATAATCACAAAAGACAACACCACAATAGAAGAAGTAGGTTACACAAATAATGAAATGCATCAAAGGTAGAACAATACATGAATTTTATTTAGTAGAATAAACTCATATCTTGGTATCCAAGTATGTATGCAGATTTGAAGGTGACTATGTATGGGAGCATATGAACATGTGAAAGAGTTTATACATGGTTAATAGTTGTGTCAGAGTTGGTTAGTGCCTTTATATGCCAAGGAGGGATCTATGTTTCATGCCAAATAATATGAAATCAAGTACCCTTACATACCTCGCTGTATGACCTCGCTATTACCTCGAGATAACCTTCCCTTATTACAAATATTTATCTACAATAAAGTAGATAATAAAACTAATATTAGCAGCCAATAGATACATCTTGGCAGCTCAATCTCATAAAAAAATAATATACGGGCAGCAAACAGATAATTATAAACCCAAGAGTATTCTTTCAACCTTTTCACCCCTAATCATATTTTCTAATACACATTCTCATATACATACATGTGCAGCCTGTATTAGTGCCATAACAATCTTACAATAGCCCACAAAGCACAACACATAACAATTCTATGCAACATACAAATAGGCGGCATAACGATACACCCCTTTGCTATATTTTGAAGTCGACAATCCTAAACTTGTTTCAACTTTACTCAAACTGTCCTCAATATGTCTATATATAAAAAACCTTAAAATAGTCTTAAAACAGTACCAAAATAGTCATGAAGGACGTGAGGCAATAGCCTTCCATCTATCAACCCACAAGTTTGTACTAAGAACACAATTGCGATATCCTATAAGAACTCACTTTTGCGGACTGTAAAAGTGGTGAATCAACCTTTATATATCATTAAAGAACCAATACTAATTAACAACAGTAGCCTCCCTTCATAATCAATCCAACGTAAAAGAGAAAATCTTTCAAATAAACAAGAAAAAATGTATAATAATCTTGGAACGCATGCTGTCCAAAATTTTCAGCATATACCTAACAAATATAGTCTCTTGTTTTTAATGAAGAAACCTTACTAAACACACAACTATAATCACTTAACTTTACCTTCAAGGTGTAGGGCTTCTCCAGGAATCCTAAAAGTCTCTTGTGGCTTCTTGTAAAGTCAAGGAAGAGTTGAGAGAAAACTTGGAAGACAATCTGATTTTTTTGTTCACATTGGAATGGCTTATGGGAGCTATTTTAAACCATTTTTAAAGGAGAAATTTGGCCAAATTACTAAGGCATTTTTAGCATTACTTAACTAAGTTGGAGATGCAGCTTCTTTCCCCTTTCACTTGGGCCTTATTGGATTCAAATTGGGTGGCCTTGGCTGCCCATTTTTTCCTTTTCTCGTTACTTAGTTTTAGGTCCAATAAGTAAAGTGGATTATGATGTACTTGGGCTCTTTTATTATTTATCTTGGGCTGTAAGTATTTTCCATTTATGATGGTAAAATACGGGGTAAATTTGCACTCTTAATACGGATTATATTCATAATTGAAATTGGATAAATTTGACGTCGAGCCTCATCTCCGTTTAGCTAGCAAATTTAAGCTAAGCATGTAGGTGATTCACCTTCTAGCTTACTAAGTCCTACAAGCACCTCACTTCCCTCACTTCATCTAAGGCCATGATATCCTCTATTTGACGTAAAACTTATTTACACTCAACCCTCTTCAGCGCTAGACATGCACATTGCCCTCTAATTTGAGATTCAAGAACTTTTAAAAATTGACGCTAATTTGAAAAGTCATATCATGTTTCATTTGCATAGAACTAGTGTTGTAAGATGTGGGGTGTTACATCCTCCCCCTTAGGAACATTCGTCCTCGAATGTTAGCACAATTGGATAGCTTAATCAAGTTTAAATCTTTACTTACACAAACTTTTGACAAGCACTAAGTATTCAATCACACGTACCTATTGTGTTTCAATTCTTCATGTTAGACTTCCTCTTTAGATTCAAATAAGGGTATTTTAATTTCATTGCATCCTCGGCCTCTCATGTTATTTCTTTTGCTTGTTGGTTCCTACAAAGCACCTTCACTGAAGCTATTTCTTTATTCCTTAGCTTCTTACCTTGACGATCTAGAATAGCAATAGGTACCTCTTCATATGTGAGATATTTTGTAACCTACATGTCTTCAATAGGAGTTTTACGGGATGGGTCACCTATGCATTTTCGAAGTATTGAGACATGTAAAACTGGATGAACCATTGAAAGCTCTTGAGGTAGCTCTAGTTCATATGCAACCTACCCAAACCTCTTAATAATCTGATATGGCTCTATGTAACGTGGGCTCAGTTTTCTTTTCTTACCAAATCTCATATCCCCTTTCATTAGAGACACCATTGAAAATACCCAATCCTCTACTGAGAATTCTAGTCCTCTCCTCCTAGCATCGACAAATGATTTGTGATGGCTTTGGACTATTTATAGCCGCTGCTGTATTACCTTAACTTTTCTATGGCTTGTTGTACTAGATGTGGCCCAAGTAAGGTGGTTTCACCCACTTCAAACCATCCAATTGGCAATCTATATTTCCTCCCATATAAAGCTTCATAAGGTGACATCTTGATACTTGAGTGATAGCTATTACTATAGGCAAATTCAATAAGTGGCAAATGGTCTACCCAACTACCTTTAAAGTCCAATGCATAAGCTTGCAACATATCTTCAAGTGTCTGAATGGTGCGTTCTGCTTAACCATCTGTTTGAGGGTGGAAAGCTATACTCAAATTCACTTATGTCCTTAAACTCCTTTGGAAGGACTTCCAAAACTTTGCAGTGAATTGAGCTCCTTGGTCATATATAATGGAGATTGGACCCCATGTAGCCTGACTATCTCTTTGTGGTATAGCTTGGCATACTCTTTAGCTGTATAATCACTCCTAACTGGCAAGAAGTGTGCTGACTTTGTGAGTCCAGCAACTATTACCCATATGGAGTCAAACTTCTGAAATAAATGAGGCAAATTGATAACAAAATCCATATTGATCATATCCCACTTCCATGTTGGAAGCTCTATACATTTTATACAACCTCCTGGCTTTTGGTGTTTTACTTTAACTTGTTGGCAATTTGGACATTTAGCCGCAAATTCTGCAATTTCCTTTTTCATGACTCCCTACTAAAACATTCCCTTCATGTCATGGTACATCTTAGTTGATCCTGGATGGATGGAATATCAGGAATGATGGGCTTCTTCCATTATCATCCTTCTTAATCCATTAATATCAGGCACACATAATCTATTTTGGCAGTAAAGTGCTCTATTTTGTGTAAGGTCAAAGCCCTTTATCATACCCTAACTCACCTTTTCCTTAAGCTATCATAGGATAGGATTCTCGAACTATTTTTCTTTCACCTCCATCACTAATGAAGACGCTACTGCATTATGTACAACAATCCCTTCCTTTGAAGTTTCAAGAAGGCGAACTCCCAAACTGGCTAGCTGATGTAGATCCTTAGCCATCCCTTGACTCACCACAACTTGATCACCAGTATTCATAATTGCTTTATGACTCAGAGCATCAGCTACTACATTTGCCTTCCCCGGGTGGTAAAGTATATCAATGTCATAATCCTTTACTAGCTCTAGCTATCTCCGCTGTCTTAAGTTTAAGTCTTTCTGCTTAAAAATATACGGCAAACTCTTATGGTCAGTATATATATCAATGTAAACCCCATACAAATAGCGGCGCCATATTTTTAGAGCAAACACAACCTTCTAGCTCAAGATCATGTGTTGAATAGTTTTTCTCATGTAGTCGTAGCTGTCTAGATGCATAAGCAATTACCCTACCATGTTGTGTCAGTAAACACCCTAAGACAACTCTTGAAGCATCGCAATATACTGTATACCCATCGTACCTTCTAGAAGTACTAGCATAGGTGCAGAAGTTAACTTGTTTTTCAGCTCCTAGAAGCTCCATTCATATGCATCATCCCATTGGAACTTGGTTGCTTCATGTGTCAACTTTGTTAGAGGTGCGAAAATAGAAGAAAAACTTTAACAAGCCTTCTGTAATAACCTGCCAACCCTAGAAAGCTCTAGACTTTCGTGGGTGTCGTAGGCCTTGGCCAATATTTCACAGCCTCTATCTTTTGTGAATCAACCCTTATCTCCTTATCAGACACAATATGACCCCAGAATTCCACTAATTTTAGCCTAGATTCATATTTAGAAAATTTGGTATACAACTGTCGATGACGAAGAACCTGTAACACTTGTCATAAACGATTTGTGTGGTCCTCTTCTGATCTTAAATATGCCAAATGTTATCTATAAATACTATCATGAACACATCTAAGAATGGCTTAAATACCCTATTAATTAGATCCATAAAACTGCTGGTGCACTCGTTAGCACAAATGACATAACAAGAAATTCAAACTGATCATAGTGTGTTCTTAAAATAGTCTTAGGTATATCTTCCTCTTTCCTCCTCACTTGGTAATACCCTGATCTCAAATCAATTTTTGAAAAGCATTTGGCACCTTGTGACTGATTAAATAAATCATCAATCCTAGGGAGGGGGTATTTATTCTTAATTGTCACCCTATTCAATTGTCTATAGTCCATACACATTCTCAAGGTTTCATCCATTTTACGTACAAATAACACTAGTGCACCCCAAGGGGACACACTAGGTTTTATAAAACCCTTCTCCAATAAGCCTTTTAACTTCTCTTTTAATTCATGCAGTTCTGCCGGGTCTATTCTATATGGAGGGATGGAAATAGGTTGAGTTCCTGGAAGTAAGTCAATACCAAAATCTATTTCTCATTCTAGAGGTAAGCCCAAAAGTTCTTTAGGGAACACATTAATGAATTCATCCACTACTGGAACTGATTGAAGAGTTGGTGATTCTGCCTCCATATCCCTCACTCTAACTAAATGACACATATACCCCTTAGATATCATTTTTTGGCCTTAAAATAAGAGATATACTTACTCTTTATCACCCTAATACTGCCTTCCTATTCAAGAACTGCCTCATTTGGAAAATGAAAGTACACTCTCTTAGTTCGACAATTCATGGTGGCATAGAAAGAAGCTAACCAACCCATGCCCATTAAAACATCGAATTCCACCATTTCTAGCTCAATAAGGTCAGCCAATGTGTCACGATCACATATAGTTACTATACAGGCATAATAAATCCTTCTAGCCATAATAGATTCACCGGTTGGTGTGAATACTTCAAATGGTTTGTCCAATAATTTGGATATTCTCTTAAGCTTTCCAGCAACAAGTGGGGTAATGTATGTAGTGTAGAACCAGGGTCAATTAATGCATATATATTTTGTGAAAAGATGGACAACATACTTATGACCACATCAAGTCAAGCTTCCAAATTTTGCTGACTCCCTAGAGCATAGGTTTCTGGACTCCGCTAGAGCTAGTTGCCCCTCTAGCACCTCTACTATGACTCGTAGGTGCTTATTGACCCCTACCTAATAGAGGAACTAACTATGATGATGCAACAACTGATCTAGTAGGTTGTGCTATATCACTCATATATCTCCTCAGGTAATCTCTTATCATATGTCCTAGTGCACCACACTAATAATAAGCGTCTGTCCCAATACAAAATATGCCTGAATGACTTCTTCCACACTATTTTCAAGGCTGCGTAGGGGTCATTTGCCAACCTGATGAATATCCTATTGTCCATGTACCTTGTCCCTCACCTCCTTGACCAAACTGATTACTTTTCGACCCTTGAAGTTGTGGTGGAGCACTGGCTGCAGAGTAGGAGGATGATGGCCTAGGCCGTCTATTAGAAAATCGAGGCCTAAGCTCACCTTTGGATGGTGTAAACTAGCCTGTAGACCTGGCTCTCTTGGATTGCGCCCTTTCTAACTCTTGTGTCCTTCTCCTTTGCCTCTGATCCTCCAATTTTTGCGCAAAAGCTTGAATTCTTGCTATATTCATGTCTTTGTTCAAGGAATCAATGGTATAGTCTCCGACCAGATACTATCCAATCTATACACATATCGATAAACTCTATTTGCCATAGTAGCAACTACATTAGGAGCATATCTGGCCTGGGAATCAAATTGAAGGCTATACTCCCTAACACATATATTCCCTTGGTGGAGATTCAAGAACTGATCTGCACGGGCCTCTTGAATCTTTAGTTTTTTCGCATTTTCGATTATTTGATTCTTCAAGATCAATATATTGAATCCCTGAAGTATCGTAGTAGCTTTGGTTTGGTGGAAAAACGTTTGGAACGCCGTAGACGAAGAATTGAAGTTGTGAACAAATTGGAATAGTATGTCCCATTCTAACTTCTATTGAATTAGTGAGAGCCATGGGGGTGTTGGAGAGGTTATAAATA
>JAOTQJ010155104.1:0-30102 GCA_025642045.1 Solanum sejunctum | reverse complement strand
ATTACGATTATACATCTTTATTATTATGGCTTATGTCTTTGTTGCATTTCACCCCACATATTTAGTACATTCTAAGAACTAACACATACTCTATGCCTATATTGTATCACCATATAGGTAGCAGAGCTCCTATTGATCATCATACTTTATATTGGGTAGTTGATTTGTTTGAAGAAAGTCTTTGGTGAGTCCTCAACTCTGGGGACAATTTCTAGTTTACTTTCATGCCTTTTCTTTACTATCACTTGTATAAATTTTTGGATACTTATTATTTGAGGGTGAGACTGGGAAGTGTCTTGGCCCATGCTCCATTCACTAGAAAAGGTGTTGGTAGATAATGTGATTATCTATGTTTTGAGCTTGACTCCTTTAATGTCTATGTTATTGTGAAAGACTTCCCTTTGTGTTATTGTTGCATTGAATCTTGTTTATATTTCTTCCACAACCAAAGATGTGTATATGATATACTAAGAGGCTTGTTTAGGGTCCCTTCGGGTTCTGCATTCGTCGTGTCACATCTAGGCCCTAGGCTTGGGTCCTGAAAAGGCTTTTGGCTTGAGTTGAGATGCACAACATCCAAACTATAAAACAAGGGCCACTTTTGGTAGCCACCCTAAATGTAGGCATTTTGCCTGAGTTAAGGTGCAAAATATTCAAGGAAGGACTAGGGCTAATTTCATTAGTATACATTCAAGAAGGCTTGGTTACTTAGGTGTCTACAAAGAAAAGGGTACATGTAAAGCTCAAACATTAGGATCAAGGATACATCAAGCATTTACTTGGTTATTATAGGCTAAGTGGACTTATAATGAACAATGGCCTAAAATCCTTTCCTAACAAACTAACCTACAGTCCTAGTCAGAGTAACAGGGCAAGTTCTTTATTAAATCATAGTATAAGAATTATGCAATAAAGCTCACACATACTTGACACTTGTTACATTATTAATACAATCTCTCACATCATGCTTCTCATCACAATTAAACCTCACTTATTAGAACAAATAATGTCAATCATTGATTTCACATGGTTATCATAACAACTACAACACATTTATCATAAAAAAATTGATGGGCTAATTTTTCAGCAAAATAAACACATGCCTCATATTTTAGTGCAATATGCTACTGATACTACTTACACATCCAAAATATGTTAGTTCGATAGAAAATAAATGTCCTTAAGGTAATAATGCCAAGAAGTAAACCCCATGGACTTTAAATTGGGATAGTTATAGGCCTTTGCTACTCCACTTCACTGAGGCCTGTAACTATCCATACCGCATCAAAAAAGATTAAACCAAAATATAGATAGGGGTGAAAAATGGACACATCTGGGTGCCTAAGCACCAGTCTCCATCTTCTTATCACCACCTATAGGCAGCTGAGTTGTCTCCTTACCAATGGCATGTTTGAAGGGTCTACTACCCCTCACTATCTCCTAAAAGCGTGCCTACTCACCATCTCAACATAAATCATGGCTTGTGAGGTAGCTTCTATGTGCTTCCTCCCCTACCTCTCAGCCTCACATCTAGCAATATTAGGATCAAAAACCTCAATATACGACATCTTCCTAAATGTGTGAGATGATGACTTAGTAACAAATAAATCAACATCTGCCTCGATAGTAGTATCGAGTAGAGAAAGCATGAATGGTGCTGATGTAGCTGCTCTCATGATATTGGGATGCTAGATTTCATTTTGCATAGCGATAATATCAGTAGGCTAGGTTGGACTAAGGATCTGTTCCTCTCACTTGTCAAAAGCATCTATGTGGCTATGTAACGGTGCAAGTATCTCCTCAATATTGGCTACAATATGTATCTGTATGCATTCCTCAATTATTAGAATAGCGTTGCAAACCCAAGACCTGATCTGCTATAGCAACTGAGCCAATTAGGACTCAGTGCGAACCTGTTACTATGCCAAAGTTTGAATTAACTTTGTAGACATGTATGCCATAACAACGGAGGAAGGTTATGTGGTTATGACCTCTGGTGCAAGAGTAGTAATAGTAGTGGTGGGCCCTCTCTCCTTCCCATAATTTGTTTGTAGGGGACCCTCAATCTCGAGAGTGGAAAAATAGTAGATGAAGGAGGTTTAGATGTAGTGCCTCGACCAACATATTAGGTAGTAAGATGGAAGGATGTGGTGCTTGCCGAAAGGTCACAGGATTCTCAATAGCCTCTATCAGGCTAGCATCCAGTGTCCTCTGGACCTCATCTTGGTGTCCATATTGAGTAGAATATCCACCCCTACCTCTATACATTGGGTTAAATCAAACATGAGAAAGGACTGGAGGTGGATATCTTCAAGTCTCTCTCATGTATCTTCTCTGGTGTCAAGTGAGCCCAATTAATATCGTAGCCAACAATGATGCTATCAACTAAAACTACGCAGATCAAAGTCAAAGTATTATCATCTAAGTCATCAAAATCTGTGAATGCACTATAACCCACCAAAACTTTCCAGTGAAGTTTAGTGATGTCTTCACGATGGCCGCTAAACTAGAAATCCATTCAGTTTCCTAGCCCTGCTCAGCGATGTAGTCTAATCTATCTCATCAGAATGGCCTTTTGGGCTACATCTCTCATCATACCCCAGTCCGTAGTCTTCTACAATTGGTAATCATTCTCTATTGTGCTCATAGGGTCCTGATTTTCTGGACTAAATAAAAATTGATGGATACTGTGATGGGATTAAAAAATAAAGCACTTTTGATGGTTAAAACTTTATGTTCTTAATTCAATATTTGTTGGTTTTATGTGTTTTTTATGTTTAGATTTGAAAGATTATAGGTTGGCCATGATTTCGGGGAAAATTGCAGAAGTAGCTGGTTTTTGCTATTAAACGAGACCATCTACAAGTCTTAGTCGTAGAATGGTTCCGTGAAGATTTATAGTGAGGGGGTATTTGGTAATGTTGATTTTTACAAACATGAAGACGAGTTGCAGAGAATTTTACGAGTCATAGAATAGGATTCGTGCCTTGAGGATTAGAGACATAGACTTGCAGGAAATTCATCAAGCAAAACCCCCTTTAAGGGTCATAAATCATTTTATGAGTCATAAAAGGGGTGGCATAGAAGAGAAGTCTGCAATTCCAGCAGCTGAATACGAGACGATTATGGGTCGTGAACTTCATTACGAGCCGTAAAGTGCTATCATAGAGTGTGTCGACCAGTTCTCCTAAGTCATTTAGGATTTGAATTTTAAATATTATAAATAGATATTTTAGGTTATTTTTCATAATTTGTCATCAGTTTTGTATAGTTTTAGGTTATTACTCAGAGAACTCAATATTTTGATAAAGAAAATTGTGAGAGTCTTTGAGAACACTTTTTGTTGAATTTGATCTTAAAGCTTGTGATTCTTATTGATATTGGATTGCTTGTTCTTAAATCTATTGTGATGTGTTTATTGTGTCTTCTCAATTCATATTCTATTCATCTACACATAGCATGAAGAGCTAAATCAAAAACTAGGGTTTTGGGAACCATAAAGAACTAACAAAAGTAAAATCGAATGATTCACAATTCTTGGAAGTTGTATATGCATATAATAATTGAATCTCTTCGTTTTGCATGTATTCTAGTGGTGGATAACATTAGAACCCACCTAATTTTATTGACTGAACCAAGATAGTAATGAATAGAAAAATAGATTAATTAACATAATTCGATTGATGTGTTCTCATCTAATCAACCAAATTGGGCCAAGGGGAGGCTGTACTGGGACTTATATGTATGGTTAGTAATGCACACTATGGAGAAGGACTAAATCGAATAGTGAAATTCACCTCTCACATTTGACCAAAAGGCTTGGTGAACTTAAATTACCGTCATGAATGTTATACACTGGACAAGAATTAGGTTATCCAATGATACTAAGTTGGAGACTCATGGGGAACACAATAACCAAGTTGCTCTCTAATATTGATTTTCTCTTACGATAGTTTGTTTACGTTTCTCATTGATTATTGCAAACACCCCTTTGGGGAATTGAGTGGGTTAATTACACGAATAGCATATTGGTGAACTACCGTGTTTATATGTATTCCCTATAGGATAGATCCTAATCTTAGATAGGTTCTATATCTTGATAGCAGTTAGATTATCCTCTAAAAAGAAGGTGTAACTTGGGAAACATGAAGATTTTGGTGCCTTTGTCGGGGAATACAACTAGACTTAGTGAATTCATTAGTAGTTAGAGTCTTAATCCTTAGTTCCCTTATTTTACTTTTTGTTGTTGTTTTTTCTCTTTTTCAGGGTAAACGAGTAGTGTATGCCCAATACTTAGAGTCAAGGCAATTCCTTATGATCTAGAGATCTACAAAATTTAAAGAATAATGGCCTAAGATATTGCCAACAATATGGTCAATGCAGCTCCTAATGGGAACAATAATGATGATGTTGGGAATAAGAACCCAACTCCTTTGGAGGACATTCCATAGCCTCAAAATTACAATGCTTGTTTACTAGTGGAATTAGTATAGGTTGAATCCTATGTCTATGGAGGTAATTAGAGCTACTATATTGCCACCACTACTAGCAGACACAAAGTTTATAGTCTCGAATAGGTTACTCCAGATGCTGCAGAACTGTGGGCTATTTGCAGGCTTACCAGTAGGGGATCCACAAAGCCGCCTACACAATATGGCATTTATTTGTAAGAGTATGATGGGAACACAGAATCTGTCTATGGATGCTTTGGGACTTTATGTCTTCCCATAGTCTTTTACTGGCAATGATGCATTATTGCTATTTGAGCTCTAGCAGAGTGTAATCACAAGCTGGGTAGACTTGTAGAAGGCCTTTTTTGAGAGGTACTTCCCTAGATTGAAGAAGCTCAAGTTGAAGGACTAGATCAACAACTTTGAGCAACTTCCTTATAATTCGATATACACTATGTGGGAGTGGTTCACAAAATGTCTGAGGAGCACCCCTAACCACAAGATTGTTGATGATGCCTTGGTGGAAATCTTTTACCACGCCCTTGATGAGAAAAGTCAGGCATGTACTGAAACTATCATAGGGGCATGTTTCTAGATAACCCATTTACAAGGATTGCAGAGCGAATGGAAAGAGTAGTAAAAAAAATCATGAATGGAGCCAGCGGGATAGAGCTTCCAGAAAGAGTTTATGTGATGTAAGTGTAGGGCAAAAGCAAGCCAGAATTAATGAAGAAATTATGCAGTAACTAGCTCAGCTTCGGATAAGTATGGATGTGATGATAAACCACAACCAAGAAAGAGTGAACACAGTGGTTCACCAACCACCACGTGCACTCATGTATGAGGTGCCATACTATGATTAGGACTCCTGTTTTATTGCAAATCAGTCAGAGGGTTTTCATACCAATGCCTAAAGGTCCAATCAGGACTATTGGTGCCAAGGTCAAGGAAACTAAGGTCAGAACTTTGGAAGAGATGGGACAACCACAGAGGTTACTATGATAGGAAGAGGGATCTATGTTTAGATTGGGATCATAGAGAAGGCTTCAGAAATGGTCCTTATATGCCACCACACAACCATGATGCAGTTAGAAGCAGTTCTAGATTTAAGGAGATATTTGATCACCTGTTGAAGAATGTAAGCACGATGAGACTCTTAGGGGCATAAAATGAGAAATTTCAAGTATTAATCAAAATATAGAGTCTCACTGTGTGGCTATCAAATAGTTTGAACAACAGTTTGGTCAAGTGTTGACTTAGCTTAATCAACATCATAGGGGTACACTACCTAGCAATATAGTGCAAAAACCTAAAAATGAAGGGTAGTGTATGGCGGTCACTACTTAGGCTGGAAAAAGTACAATTGACCCTCCCATACCAGTTGATATCGAAGATGTTAGATAGCAGATAGATATGGCAAAAGAGATAGATGAAGGAGATGATCATGGGAAGGATGGGGTAAGTGAAGCTGTTGATGCATCACAGAGGCTTAAGCCCTTCCCTAGTCCTCCTTTTCCCTTCACTCAGAGACTCAAAAAGAGGGAGGAGGAACGCAAGCTCAAGCACTTTCTATCCATACTAAAGCAACTCTCTATGAACATCCCTCTCATTAAGGTATTGGAGAATATGCTAGGGTATAAAAATTATATGAAATACTTTGTCACCGAAAAGTGCACTATGATTCACGAGCTTTCTCAAGAGCTTCAACATTGTAGTGCTATCACTATGAAGTCCTTGTTTCAGAAGGTAAAGATCTAGGTCCTTTCACCATACCTTGCACGATTGGAGATGTAAAGTTTATGAGGGAACTATGTGATCTAGGTGCCATCATAAATCTAATGCCCCTTGTAGTCTACAACAAGCTTGGTTTTCAGGGCTATCATGTAGCTATTGATGGCAAATCACATGGTGAAGAAGCTTGTAGGGATACTATATGATGTGTTAGTAAAAGTTGAGAAGTTCATATTCCCTACAGACTTCATGATCCTAGACTGCAAAGTTGACTTTGATATCCTAATCATCTAGGGAAGATCCTTCCTAGCCACTGGATGATCCCTAGTGGATATGGAAGCTGGTCAACTCAGGTTTAGATTGAATGATAAAGAAGTTATCATCTATAAATATCAGTCAATGATGCATCTGGATGAGTTAAAGAGTGAAATCTAGACAATTGGCAAAGTCTAAGTAACCAATTTTCCTAAATTATGCCATGACAATAAATCAGGCATTTCTTGGGAGGCAATCCAAGTTTCTTGATATAATTGCATAGTTATAGGTTTATTTTCAGTTTTTGGATTCATGGGTAGTTTATTTTCATGTGTTTTGATTGTAATTTTGGACATTGGGCTGGTTACATATATGGTAAAAATGTATTTTATGAATAGTATGCAGGTACAGGACTAAGTGCGCCAATTTGCCTGAGAAGAGCATCAAGTTGGGTCTCTAAGGTCTACGGGTCGTATATCACTTTACGACCCATACCCCACCTTATAAAGAATTCCAGTAAGTAGGAAAATATGCACTCCAATCTACAAGCCTATTCGTGATTCATAGATCAAACTGTAAGTTGTGAATAGGGCTTATGGACCATAGGTAAGTTTTCTGAAAATTTGCTAAGTGTTAGGGTCTCTACTACCACCTCTACAAGCCGTAAATCACTTTACGACTTGTAGACTGGTTTATGAAACCTAGTCCTAAAAAATAGGGTTTGGACATTCACAAAACCAAGATTTACAAGCCATAAAACTCTCTAAGGCCTGTACTCGGGATTTCATAAAGTCTAGACCTATTAATTTTCAAGCTGACCCGATCAAAATATAAATAGAGGGGCCAAATTATTTGACCCCACTTTTGACCTAAAATACCAATCAACCCTTGCTACCCCATCACCTTAATATTCTGATCACTCCCAACTACCATACACCAAATTTCCAGCAAGAATTCTAGCGGCTCTAAGGTTTTGCTTCTAGTCACCTTCTTCAATCTTCTTCGATTTAATCTCAATTCTTAGTAAGTTCTCGGTTTAATTAAGTCCTATAATTTTCCTTGTTTGAAAGGTTGAGTTGAAAGTCTTGTGGGATATGGTCTTTATAGATAATTCCTTGTTTGAATTTGAGTTATGCTATTTAAAATTAGGTTGCCCATATTTGAATTGTTAATTAAGTCCGAAATCGGGTATTATGGACTTGTGTGAATGATAATTGTTTGTGCCAATTTTGTCACTTACCTTATGTGATTGAATGATTGTGTTTGAGAATTAGTGGGTGATGATATAGGTTCTTGATCTTGTTTGAATCAATTAGAAGTGATCAGAAGCATAGGATAATCCATGTTTAACCACTTTCGATGTGGTGTATGTATGTAGAAAATGTTGGGGGTAAGGGTTGTAGTATTGAAGTTTATGTGGGTACGTGTTCTCTTGCTTCAATGCTGATGATTTGTTAGTTGAAATGGTCTGTTGGGGTTCATGTGATGTACTTAGAAACTCAAGTGACTGAGTTTTCTAGTTCACAAGTGGCTTTTACAACTATGCAATAATCCATGTCCTGTAATTTTCCTCATACAAAATTGCAGCACTGGATTTTTCTAAGTATCCATCAGATGAGACCTTCTACGAGTCGTAAATCATGTTACGGCTCGTAGATTGGTCTTGTAGATCCCTGCCTGAATTTAAATACTCATTAAAATTTTCTACAACCCCAACCTATAACTTGTAAATCACTTTACAAGTCATACCTGGTCTAGTAGAATTTTCCAGTAACAAAAATTGTTTGGAACACTAGTTTACAAAGGTTCTTTACAGCCTGTAGTATCCACTACGGCTCGTAAAGTTACTTTTGTAAAAGCCTTCTACAACTGAACTCAGACGATTCTTGCATTTTAATTCTTGATTTGTGGGATAACCATGGTTTATATATGCTTATGATTCAGGTACTATGGCCCCAAAAGCCAGACATATAAAGATCAAGGCTATGAGAAGGAGTCTCAGGGATAAGCCTTCTGATGATGATCAAACCACTCAACAAAGTGGTTCACTAGAGGTCCTAGATTTTACACTGAACCTAGAGGCTAATGTACCATAGACTAGGGCTATTATTAGAGCTATGCATACTCAGTCTCTTGGTACTTGCTCTCCCCAGTCCGAGGAGGGTGGCAGCGATGAGAGTGGGCTACCATAATTCGAAGCGGAGTCCAACTCTGAGGGAGGCTTCGACCATAGAAAACTTCATCCGAAGAGGAGTCCAACTCTGAGGGAGGCTTCGAAGATAAATCAAAGGCAGTCTTCAGTTGCACCATCACCATTGTCTGCACTAGATGACTTTACTAGTTGGTAGTGCATCAAAGGCGTGCAAGAGATCTACATGGAGGGCATATAGTCGGGAGAGCAAGGCAAGTCAACCACTCCACTTATGAGTATCCCAGAGTTATTTCTGACAGAGTTGATTGTGTCTCCGTCCTCCTAGATGCGATGATTAGACATGAGCTTTCGTGGCTATCTAATTCTTCTGAATGATACTCCCTAACTATAGTAAGGGAGTTCTATGCATCCTACGCAGCCACTATCAAGCTTATATTTCTTATAAGGAAGAAGATCGTCGCTTATCCCAGACTAACAAAGATAAGAGTGATAGGTTTGGGGGTGTATATATCAGAGGACACCATCCTCTATATGTTATTTGGTACCGAGTTCCCTACTGTTAGATCCACCACAAAATTCGACTACAGGGTGGAGCAGACGAGTGACCCACTAATGATGAAGGATCCTAAGCAACGTGTCGTGTTGATGAGATGGGTGGATGGATATATTACATAGCAGGGTCCAGAACCTTCTTGGGTTACCACTCACTCGGAGCTTATAGTCAAGGCTTCACGTAGTTTCCCTACCAAATTTTGGTGGGTGGTTGTTCGTTAACGCATCCGGTCGACTTTTGCTGATAATACTCTAACATTGGAGTGTGTAGTTCTAGTAGACAGCATCTTAGCTGGCTATGAGATTGATTGGACCTGCCTCATTGTTAAGCAGATTCATGAGGCTTCACTGAAGAGGTCCACCTCTATCCTGTTCTCGCATTTGATTTACAAGCTCAATTTATAGTCTAAGGTGGAGATACTACACCAGCTAAACCGGATGATTGAGGCCCAGCATATATAGGATCCTAACCAGATTAAGGCGGAAGAGAACCCAGTGGCACTCTAGCAAGCAACTGAGGGTTCTGATACTACCACCACTACTGTTGTTGCTACTACTAAGGAGAGCCCCTTGCAGCCTGAGGCAGTCGATAAGAGGGGCCCCACTATTACTGCTCCTACACTAGAGGCCACTACTTCACAGCCTACTATCGCGGGCATTATCTATGTATCCGCCACTTCTATATTGGCCTTGGCGCAGAGATGATCCCATTTAGTTTAGTTAACTCATCTTATTCACCAAATCAGTTTATGGGTCTACTAGGCTATTGCAGACTCGGAGGATGGGTCGCGGGCATCCATAGTCACTACTATTTAGGACCATATTTCATTCATGGATGCCCACACCGATGCCTTCACGGAGAGGGTACAATGGAAATTTGGCGAGGCTCGGCTTGTAGATTAGTCACCTCTATAGACAGAAATCCAGCAACTCTAGGATGACTTGACCACAACACTAGCGGCACCGATTGCACTACCATCGACTACACCTAAGGTTCTAGTAGTTGATTTATTTATTCATGAGGAGCCTACCTAGTCTTCCCTTGGGAAGAGACCTTACACGGATAAGGAACCAAAGGAGAGACATATAAGTGCAAGGATGGTAGAAAAGGAACTCGATCTTGTCTCGAGGAGATCGAGGCATGATAAGTAAATGACACAAGTTTGAGTGATGGAGCAGGTGAGGGGGGTTGGCCCTCCTGACAGAGTACCACTGCAAAGCAAACTAGCCCATAAGAGGAGGGTGGCTAGACTCAGCCACGCACTGACACTTAGGTGCCCGGGTATGTTTGTTTGACCTCTTTAATTCTATTTTGTTTTGATTTGGTGAATTGGGGATATGCACATCTTTTCCGATAGGATTTAGGTAGTTATGGGCCTTAGTGAAGATTGAGTAGCTTGGGTCCATAACTACCCCAATTTGTGATCCCATGGTTTTCTTGCCTGTATTCTTTTTCCCTGTGGATATTTATTTTCTGTGAAACCGATATGTTTAGGATGTTTAGATAATATTTATAGCATACAATACCAACACTTGTGGCATATAACATGTTTTTATGTTTTGTTTGAAAAAATGATACTTACAAAATTTTTTGATTAAGTAGTTAAATACTAACCATGAATGTTTAGGTGTCTGACAATATTTGTTCCGATAAGTGAGGGTACATTGAGATTAAAAGCATGATCAGTGAGTCTTTTGCTGATAATGTATGCAATGCCATATGATTGTGAGCATAATTTGATAAATTTATGTATTTTGTGCTAGTTAAGAACTTGCCCTATTACTCTATGTTTGACTATAGATTAATTAGATTAGAAAAGAATTTTAGGCCATTGTCGTTAAATAAGTCTGCTTTAGCCTAAAAATGACAAGCCAAATCGATAGTATATCCCTTGTTCCTAATGTTTGAGCCTAACATGTACCTAGTTTTTGAAAACACCTTACTAACGTAGCTTTATCTAGTGAAAACTCCTGTGATTGGCCCTAGTATTTCCTTGAACATTGTGTCCCTTGACTGAAGCAAAAAGCCTAAGTTGAGCGTGGCTACCAAAAGTGGCCCTGGTTCAGAGGATGGATATTGTGCACCTTAATTCAGGGTAAAAGCCTAAGTAAAGTACACAATTAAGGGAGTGATTTCGGAATATAGAGAAAAAATAGAAAAATCATGTACTGGCTGAAAGAAAAATAAGTGATGCCTTAGATGTGAACAAAAAAGCAAAATAAAGTGTAAAACCAAGTAAAGAAAAATGAAAAATGAAAAGAAGCACCTAGGAAAGCTTACGATAGAAGAAAAAGAGAATAAGGTAAAAGTAGCAGAGTTTGTGCTGCAAAATTATAGTAAAACATAGTTCCAAGGAGGGCGTTAAGTCAATATTTTCCAAAATGTCCTACCAAAGCCCTCTAAGCCTACATTAGAAACCAAGAAAGTCCTAAAGTGATCCTAGTCTAATCAATTGAAGGTCTAAGTCATGAGTTCAAGGGCAAGCTTATGGTATTAGTCACCATGCATAATTATCTTTTGTGAGAGTTAGCATTTTGCATAGTCCCAAGGTCAATTATAAATACATCATTGAGTGTCAAAATATGAGACTTCTTTCTGCAAGGGCACTTGCATTGCATTGTTAGCACTAAACTTGTTCAGTGATTGTGGATTATTAATAATACCTTACTTGTTATAGTTGAGTTGTCACATGCACCAAGTTGCATTGGTTTGCTACATAGCTATCTAATCCTATTTTGAAAAGTTGGTGTAGATATCCGAGATGAGATGTATTTGATATATGGCATTAAGATGAGGTCTGTGTGTTATCGTATTGTCTATATAGATTGATTCCATCACTTAAGGACAAGCAACAATTTTAAGTTGAGGGTGCTGATGTGCTATCGAAATACAGAACTTTTGATGCTTGAAAAATAGGATTTAGTGTGTTCTCAATGCGATATTTGTTGGTTTTATGTGTTTTTGCCTTTAGATTTGCAAGATTAAGTTGGCATCATTTTGGAGAAAATTGCAAAAGTTATTAGTTTTTCCTATTCTGCGAGACCAGCTACAAGTTGTAGTCCATTCTACAAGTCTTAAAAAGGTTTTGTGAAGATTACTAGTGAGAGGTTTTTGCTAAAGTTGATTTCTATGAACATGTAGATGAGTTGTATAGAAGTGTAGGAGTTGTACAAGAGGATTTGTGCTCTGAGGATCAGAGACTTGGACTTGCAGGAAATCCATTAGATGAAACACCATTTACGGGTCATAAACTAGTTTACGAGCTGTAAAAGGGTGTTGTAGAAGAGAAGTAAAAAATTCTAGCTCTTGAATATGAGACCCTGATTACGGGCCCTGAACTACAATACGAGCCATAAAGTGCTATTGTAGAGTGTGCTGACCAGTTCTTTGAAGTCATTTAGGATTTGAATTTTAAATAATATAAATAGGTATTTTAGGTTATTTTTCATAAGTTATCATCAATTTTGTATAGTTTTAGGTTAGTACTTAGAGAACTCAATGTTTTGTGGGAGAAGATTCTGAGAGAGTCTTTGAGAACACTTGCTGTTGAATTTGATCTTAGAGCTTGTGATTCTTATTGATGTTTGATTACTTATTCTTATATCTATTGTGCAATTGTTTAATTGTGTCTCCTCAATTCACAATCTCTTCATCTACACATAACATGAGTAGCTAAATCCACAATTAGAGTTGTGGGAACCATGAAGAACTAACAAAGTGAAACCAAAAAATTCATGATTCTTAGAAGGAGTATAGGCATGTATTAATTAACTCTCTTCGTTTTACATTTTTTCTAGTAGTGGCCAACATTATAACCAACCTAGTATTACAGACTGGAACAAGGTAGTAATGAATAGGACAATTAGATTAATTAACAAAATTCGATTGATGTTCTCATCTAATCAACCAAACTGGGCCAAGGGGAGGTTGTACTGGTACTTATAGGTAATGGTTAGTAATGCACACTATAAAGATTGGACAAGTTGCATTCACCTCTCACATTTGACCCTAGGGCTTGGTGAACTTAAATTGTCATCCTACATGCTATACACTAGATAAGAAGTAGGTTATCCAGTGATCCTGAGTTTGGGAATCATGGGACCACAATACCTAATTTCTCTATATTATTTATTTTTTCTTTTGATAGTTAGTTTAGTTTACTTTTCTCATTGATTATTGCAAACCCCCCCTCCCCGGGGGAATTGAGTTAGTTAATTACTCGGATTACATATTGGTGAATTTTTTAAGTCTATTTATTCCTTGTTGGATCTAACCTAATCTTTGTTAGATTCTATATCTTGACAACGATCAGCTTTATCCTCTAAAAAAGAGGTGTAACTTGGGAAACATCATGGTGGTCTTGGATGTATCAACTGGGACTCCTTTGACTATCATCTGAGTAATGCTAGCTTATGCACGAAACCTCTTCCTTTTTAGGATCAACTCCATGATGGTCATAATATATGAGGCATAAAAACTCTTGAACTAGTATTAGGGAGTACTTCTTCGATGGGCTGCTAACCAATCCAAGTGATTCTGAGCCATAGTGTCTCAGAGTGTAGGAGCACTATCAAGCCCTGATGTAATGATCCATGGCTCATTGAATATAGTATGGGACTATTGACCCCTCTCATCATACTACATGTCCTAGCGGTACATACTCTACATGCTCCTAACATACTAGCATCTCGTCAATGCATCTACAAGGGCCGAAGTTGCCAGGGTGGACTCTACGGACTCAGACCTAGACTCCTCTTTGAAATTAGAGTCATTTTCATCACCTGTCCCTACTTGAGACCCCTCTTCGGAGTCTATCATCTGGATAGATTTGCTTTGCTAGGCATCTCCCTTCTCAGACTAGGGAGGCCAAACAACTATAACCTGAGTCTGGGTTGGTACTAGTTGTCTAGCTGCCACCCTGGTGTGTCGATGCTCAAAGTCCTTGTTCGGTTGGCATTGAGCTCGTCTATTAATTTGCTAGCCTAAGGAATAAGCATAGTGTTTAAAGGCTCATTGCTTAATCTAGTCTGCAAGGTCCGTATCGCACTCTCATTTGGTTTGGGAGGCATCATACTTGAAATTAACACAATACAACTAGACATGAGTCCTACAAACACAAGAAAGAAACACAAAAAATTAACAAAATTATACACAGAGGGACTTACAAAAGCTAACCTATGAGTCGTAGAAGGTCTCCATAGGAAACAAGGTATAGTAATTTTGGTCACTGGAAATATACTTACGAGATTAGGTAAAGCTCATAGAATAGACCATAGGTTGTAGATAGAGTTGGAAGTACTCTGCCAAATTTTTATTCTTTCAAGTAAGGAACCTATGAACACTATTTATGAGCCATAGAATAGGCTACGACCCGTAAGTGGATTTGTCTCATGACATCCTAGAAATCCAAATTTTTGGTCTCAAAGGGGCAACTACGGGCTATAGACTAATCTACTAGAGTTGTTTGAGGTCATTGTTTCTGTTCCATTAGTTAATGTATAACCAAGCGTCATAGCTAACTGATGTGCTGTCAACTACAACATATTTGGTATCCAAATCTTAGGATTTTGTGTGTTCCCAATGTGACATTTGTGGTTGTTATATGTTTTTCTGTTTGTTTTTGCAAGAAAGAAGGTTGGCATAACTTTTGAAGAAAATTGCAGACTTTTCTAGTTTTTGAAGGTTTACGATACCCTCTAAGAGTCGTAGAGCCATGTACAAGTCATAGAGTGGGTTTTATGAGGATTTCTAGTGATGAATGAATGTCTAAAGTTCAGCTATATAAGATACCTATAGGAATCACAAATCACTCTATGAGTCGTATAGAGGAGTGCCGTGAAGTTGTACAGAGAAGGATGTGATGATGACAATGAAGTCTAAGAGAAGGCGATATGAATCATAGTTCAGACTACAACTCATAAAGTGGATTCGTAGTAGTGAAGTCCAAGTTTCAACAAGCTAAACATGAGACCTCGATTATGACTTGTAAGCCCTATTACGAGTCATCACTGCATGTCATAGGATGCGCCGACCAGCTTTTCTATTTTTAAGGGACATTTTTGTAAATACTATTGATAGTATAATTAGGTTATTTTTAGTAAAAGTATGGCAAAATATAGTAGAGAACATCATTAGAGCATTTTTTAGGGTTTTATACATGGAGACTAAATATTAAGAGGAGAATACACTGTGGATTCATTGTATCTTTTAATCTTGTGATTCTCAATATGGAATAGGTTTTCTTGTTCTTCAATCTATTTTTGGTAAGTAATTAACTATGTTTTCTCAATTCATGATTTCTTCATCTACCTATAGTATGAGTACCTAAACCCAGAACATGGGTTTGTAGGAACCATGATGATCTAATCAAATAGGCCCGGATAATTTGTAATTCTTGGAATGGGTATTTACATATATTAATAAATTCTATTCGTATTGCATGTTATCTAGTGGTGGCCGACATTAGAACTTGCTTAGCCTTACCTTCTCGATCCAGGTAGTAATGAATAGGAAAATAGATTGGTTAACAGGATTCGGTGATGAGTTCTCAGCTAATCAACCGAACTTGACCAAGGAGAGATTGACTGGGACTATCGATAATTGTTAGTATTGCACATAATGGAAATGGGTCACGTCATATAGTGAAAATTGCCTCTCACCTTTGACCAAAGGGCTTGGTGAACTTAAATTATCGTCCTATATGTTATACACTAGTTGAGAACTAAGTTATCCGAGGACATTTAGTTGGTGAACCATGGGGAACACAAATTCCGAAGTTGCTCTCCATTATTGATTGTCCCTTATTTTAGCTAGATTATTTTAATTTCTTAACAATCATTGCAACCCCCTCCCTTTTTAGGGAATTGAGTTAGTTCATACTTGAATTGTTTATTGGTGAATTAATTTGAAAAGTCTCTATATTCTTTGTGGAATTAGACCCTAACCTTTGTTAGGATTTATATTTGACAACAACCGCTTTATCCTCCAAAAGAGAGGTGAAACTTAGGTATGATTAAAGAGTATGGCACCATTGCTGGGGAATATGGCGAGACTTTGATTGAATTCACTAGTAGTATAATTTGAATGTTAATTTCTTAGTTCCCTTGTATTATACTTTTGTTTCGTTTTTGTTTGTTTCTTTGCAGGGTATACTAGGCATTATATGCCCACACAATGAATAAAGGTAATCCCTTAGCTCGAACTTATTTAGAGATCAAATGCACTTTGAGAAGAATGGCTCAAGCAAATGCCAATATCGCGGTTAATAAAGCTATGAATCAGAATATTGATATTGATTATAGGGATGTAAACCCACCTCCTTTGGAGAATGTTCTACAACGTAGGGATTTCAATGAAAACGCTTATCGGTGGAATCAATATAGATTGAACCCTATGGCTATGGATGTTACGAGGCTGTTGTGTTACCACGACTACCGACTGACATGATGTTCACTGTTTCTTGTGGGTTACTCTAAATGCTCTATAATTATGGGTTATTTGCTACTTAACCATCAAAAGATCCATATAGCCATTTGCATAATGTCCCATTTGTGTGCAAGAGTCTAATAGGGACACAAAATATATCTATGGATGTTATGGGCTTACATGTCTTCTCATTGTCTCTTACAGGCTATGTTGCATTGTTGCTATCTAAGCTTCCACAAAGTTCAATCACTAGTTGGGCAGATTTACAAAAGCCTTTTTGGAAAGATACTTCCTGAGCTTATTTCAAGTTAAAAGATCAAATCAACAATTTTTAGCAACTTTCGGATGATTCGATTTGTACTACGTGGGAGAGGTTCACCAAGTGTTTGAGAAGTGTCCCTGACTACAAGATTGTAGATTATTCCTTGGTAAAGATCTATTATCATTCCCTCGATGAGAATAACCAAGCTTGTGCTGATAGAATAGTCATGAAACCTGTGCAGATACTCTATGATATGTTGATAGAGTTAAAAAAACTCATATTTCCTATAGATTTTGTTATTATTGATTGTGAAGGTGATTTTGAAGTTCTTGTCATTTTGGGAAGGCCTTTCTTAGCCTCCAGTCACACCTTGGTTGACATGGAGAAGGGTTTTCTCACATTTAGATTTGTTAAAGATGAGGTTGGGAGAACGGTATTCTCACATTTAGATTTGTTAAAGATGAGGTCAGGTTCAATATGTGTCAAAAGCAAGGAAGGACAGTGATGTGAGAGTGGTTTCCATTATCGAGACTATTGATGGTGATGAGTTAGAGGTACCACTTGAGCTATAATTAGGTGTTGAAACTTTGGAGGTAGTATTGATGAATTTCCATAGTGAGGGTATCCCAGATTATGAAGAGACAGTAAATTCTCTAGTGGTATCTTTTGGTACTAGACGCCAAAAGAGCTATATTTATAGAATGGGGAGGCATCACTCACAAAGCCCTCCATAGAAGAACCACTGGTGTTAGAATTTTGAAAGTATTTCCATCATATTTAAAATTTATGCACTTTTGAAAGTCAACAACACTTTATCGATCGTAATAGCTACAGACTTGAATGAGGAGAAAGTCGATGCCCTTGTAATAGTGCTCAAACAATTTAAAAAGGCCACTGTATGGACTATTGTAGATAATATAGGAATCTTTACAAGGGTATGTACACATAAAATCAAGTTAGTCAGACTACAAGCCTAGATTTAAGCTTCAAAGGCACTTAAATACTCGTATGCAAGAGGTTGTTCGCAAAGAGATCATTAAATGGTTAGATGCAGGAATAATCGACCAAATCCCCAATATTGAATGGTTTAGCCCAGTACAGTGTGTTCCAAAGAAAGGGGGCATCACAGTGGTTCCTAATGCTAACAATGAATTGATCACTATGAGGCCAACCACAGGATATAGCGCAGTATGGATTACAGAAAGCTTAATGCCTCGACAGAGAAGAATCACTTTCCTATGTAATTCATAGATCAGATGCTTGATAGACTAGAAGAAAAGGGGTGGCACTTTTTTCTCAATGGGTATTTTGTCTATAATCAGATCATTATTGCCCTGGAGGATCAGGAGAAAGACCACATTTACATGTCCCTATGGCACCTTCGCATTTAAAATGTTACCATTTGGGTTTGTGTAATGCCCAACAACATTTCAGAGATGTATTATGCCCATCTTCTCACACATAGTAGAGATTACTGTTGAGGTCTTCATGGATGATTTCTGTGTGGGCAGAAACTCATTTGAGGATTGCCCACACTTGCATGGTGTTTTGTCAAGATGTGTAGATATTCATCTAGGGTAAACTACAAAAAATATCATTTCATGGTTAAAGAGTGTATTGTGTAGAGTCATAGAATATCTAGCAAAGGCATTGAGGTCAATAGGTCTAAAGTTGAGGTGATTGAGAAGCTTGTAGCATCTATCTCAATAAAGGATGTGAGGAGTTTCTTGGGACATGCAGGATTCTATCAGAGGTTCATAAAAGAATTCTCAAAAATTTCACACCCATTTTAGAAATTATTGGAGAAAGATGTTAAGTTCGTGTTTGATGATGCGTATATACAACCTTTTGAGAGTTAAAAAAGGTGCTGATCTCAGCACTAATTATTGTTGCTCCAGATTAGTCCAAGCCATTTGAAATCATTTGTGATGCAAGTGGGACTATCGTGGGTGTAGTGTTGGGGCAATACAAGGAGAAGATATTACATCCCATATATTATGCCAGTAAAGACCTAAATATGGCCCAAAAGAATTACAATATTTTCATGACCAAGCCTAGGTCCTAGAAATAACTGGCGAAAGGGGAACCTGAAAGAACCGAAAACAAGCCTCATAGCATATCATTACACATTCTTGGGTCACAGAAGCAATTAAAATGACTTTTAGGAAGAAGCATAAGCAAGGGAATTGGGACTAAGGATAAAACTTCATATCAAAACATCAAGAAATGAGAGTCAAGACTCATAACATAGATATATAATATGTCCAACAACACCTCTACTACATAGATAAGAAAAGGGACCAAGATAAGCAACCGGGCTCACCTTCATAGTCAATACATAAACAAAAGAAATATTGTCATAATACACACAAGGAATTCATAAGCAATGTTCCCAAAGTGGAGGACTCACCAATAAGCTTGTAGGACGATCGAACTAGCCATGTGGAGGAAGAGGATGATCAAGCGGTGCACTAGTTCTGACACAGTGACATCATGTAGGCATAGAGTATGCATTAGTATGTTCAAATTTACTAAGTATGAAGGATGCAATGCAACAAGTGATTGGTATCATAGGCAAAATGCATAATCATACAAAGTAGATAGTATACTAATAATATGACATGTATGAATGATGCTTGAAGTAAAATTATGCTTATATAGAACATAATATGAGTGTAAGAAGTAACCATTATAGTGCAAGCCAAGGCCTATTCCCCCTTGGATAGACACATCAAGTACAAACCCCTTCATGAGGTTAATGGAGTACAACCCCCTAACAAGGTTGTTGGAGTACCCCCAACGGTTTGATGGAGTACAAACCCCCCCAACAGTATGATGGGTACAAGCCCCCAACAAGATTGATGGGTACAAACCACCAACAAGGTTATCTTTGCCTATGACCCTCCTGAATTAGGCGATCGAGGTACTAACCTCTCAACTAGGTTACCAGACCTACAACCCCTCTGAGTTAGGCGTGGTCATCCCCAACATATAGAGACTATATCATATATATATATATATAGACATACATACACTACTTTCATCATCATATACATACATTCCCATTCATCATCATTTTCTCATAATTTCATCATCATCTCATCATCATTTTGTCATCATATAGTGATTCCACTCACGACACATACATAGACCCTTCAATTCCTCAAGAAATCATAACCGGATATTTTATCAAACACTTACAGAGTGTGTAGTGCTAGTATAAAATCATGTAATTCAATAGTGAAATCATGCAAGAAAATTGAATGTAAAATCTTCAGTAGATACTTGATAACACCCTCAAGCAATATGCATCAAAACCCGTTATCAAATCTTAGAATAGATCTTATATTCATAACTCAAATATAGTGAAGCAATCACAATTTCATAAGCCTAACATACTGTGTAATGATTTTATATATATATATATATATGTATGTATGTGTATATATGTATATGTATATATATATGTAATAATAAGTAAGACCCATGAGTAAATCATCTTTACATCATGCAAATTAGGGTAAAAGGAGGCTTGGGCATCATGGGTGAAAGGAACCCATGAACGAAACTCACATACCTTAGCCCCTCCGAGTTAGGCGTGACACTACTTTCATCATCATATAAATTCCCTTTCATCATCATTTTTTCATAATTTCAGCATCATCTCATCATCATTTTGTCATCATATAGTGATTCCACTCACGGCACATGCATAGACCCTTCAATTCCTCAAGAAATTATAACCGGATATTTTATCAAACACTTACAGAGTGTGTAATGCTAGTATAAAATCATGTAATTCAATAGTGAAATCATGCAAGAAAATTCAATGTAAAATCTTCAGTAGATACTTGATAACACCCTCAAGCAACATGCATCAAAACCCATTATAAAATCTTAGAACGAAACTCACATACCTTAGCTTTGGAGATGAATTTGATGAAGAATGGAGATGGAGAGTTGAAGCTTGATTGTAATCCTTATGAATCTAGAAATGGTTTTAAGACTTGAGTTTAGGAGTAAAATATTTGGCTAAGTGTTAAATTGAATATTGGAGAATGTTTAGAATGATATGATAGTGAAAAATGTCTAAGTATAGGTATTTTACATTTGGGAACACTTAGGCCCAAGACTTAAAAGTCTTGGACCGCAAAAAAATAACAAGATAGAAAATAGACATGTTTACATCATGGACAGGACGCGAGAATTGAATCTCTTCATCGGCGCAAACCTTGGCGCAACGTGCTACGGGCGCGAAAAGCTCTCAGGAAGTCGTCATTTGGAAAATCAAAATTGCTAAGCATTTGCTCTAAAATCGGGGTTATATAAATTTTCCACTAAAAATGACCCCTGAAAAAGAATATAAAGTTGGATTTTCGATATCACACAAATTTTGAGATATAAGGAAATTATGATTCCGGGCACTTTCTAGGCACATTTTTGGGAACGTTTTTGGGAGTCATTACAATATCTCCCACTTGTGAACATTCATCCCTGAATCTCAAAGATATGTATATGAGACATAAAAAAGACAATTTCAGCCCATATAGAGATGCAATAGTGCACTTAAACATCATTTCAAAAAATCTCATTATAAGTGTAAACCTGAACATATGCAACGACATGAGGGATGAACTTAAGACTTGAGATCATATAAATGACTTAGATCAATACTTATTCTTGATTGGAGTGGAAAAGGTAAGGATATCGCTTTTGCATGTCCTCTTCGGCCTCCCATTAGCACTCTCAACTTGTTGATTGCTCTAAAGGACCTTAATAGAAGCGACCTCTTTGTTTCTCAACCTCTTCACTTGCCTATCTGAAATCTTATTTGGAACCTCTTCATAAGTCAAATTATCTTCAACCACATCTACAACATCAAGAGGTACAATAGCATTTAGATCACCCACATATTTTCTCAACATAGACACAGGAAATACAGGAACAACAAAATCTATTTCCCTAGGCATTTCCAACTCACAAGCCACCTTGGCAACCATTCTCATCACCCTGTAAGGACTCACATATCTTGGACTCAACTTGCCCTTCGTACAAAAACAAACACACCCTTTATAGGTGAAATCTTCAAATAAACCCAATCACCAACTCAGAATTCAAGATCCCGTATCTTCACATCGGCATAGGACTTTTGGCGACTTTGGGTCGTCTTCAACCTTTCTCTAATCATCCTAACCTTCTCAAAAGCCTCTATAACCTAATTAAGTCCTAACAAGGCCACCTCACCAACCTCAAACTACCTAATCGATGATCTACAATGTCTACCATAAAGATTCTCAAATGGAGCCATACCGATGCTAGAATGATAGCTATTGTTGTAGGCAAACTCAATCAATGGATGATGTTAGTCCAAACTTCCTTTAATCTTCAATACGCATGCTCTAAGTATCCTCAAGGGTTTGAATGATCCTTTCATCTTGGCTATCTGTTTGAGGGTGGAAGGTTGTAGAAAGATTAACTCTAGCAACAGGACCCCTTTGGAAAGATCTCCTAAAATGTGAAGTAAATTAAGCTCCATGATCCTATATGATGGATAAAGGAATCCCATGAAACCATTGTAATGCCCCATAAATTTACTAAAATGCTTGTATACTTTATCATGTGCACAACAAGTCTTCCCAAGCTCTGATGAAAAATTCGAGACTAAATTTGCGATCAGTACGAAAAAACTGAGTCAAAAAATGGTCTTGACTTAGCTTTAATGCAAAAAAATGCGATTTATTTTTTTCAAAGTGAGCCTAAAATAGTGGGATTTTAGTGTCCCTTCCAAGAAGCAGAGAGGACGCAGAACCACACTTATACTAATTCGAAAATTTGACAAAAATTGAGAAAATGTGAAAAAGTGTATTTTTACACTAGTGCACGTTGCGCACTAGCACATGGGGATGCAATTTTTTTATATTAATTCAGGAAGGGCAATGTCATCCTTTTTGACATATTTTTATTTCCTCCCCCCCCCCTTTATGGTTTTTAAACATATATCCGTACGACAAGGGTTTATACCCACTATCTTTCAAGGATTTATGCTAAGTCTAAGTGAGAAGCAGGATAGAAAAGTGAGGGTTTCCAGAGGAGATTCAAAGTTCTTTGAAGATTCATCTTTCCCAGTACGTAAAGGCTACCCAAAAGCATAGAATTGATCTTCGATGTGCCAATGTAGAGTTAGGATGAACAAAAATTATGCCTTGAAGTCTTGATTTATCAATTATTGAAATTTCTTAGATAGTTGCTTTAAATTCCTAGATATTGTCTTGAGTTCTTGAATATATTCTTTAAACTATATTTTCATATCCAAAATTGATGATCATGATTAAAGTTTATAGTATACTTACATATTTATGTGATTGTGAGTAAACTCTTATAAATTCTCTTTATGAAGTCTTGAATAATTAACTTAGGGGATATCTAGAGCCTTGAATGTCTGAACGTGATGATTGACTGATTTTGTGTCCTGAGATGAGAATGTTGGTGACTGTGATAGTTGAAATTATTGTTGATAGAGTTGAATGGGTATAATTCCCTCAGATTGGATAGATAATCTTGCCCGTAGCGGTTGGGTGATGAGAGTTCTTGACGGATGGATACACTTATGAGGATATTGGGTCCTGGGAGGAGTATTAGCACCAAAACAGGTAAATAAAAGTAAGTACCAATCGAACCCATTAACTACGTGGCCAGTGTAGGAGAGGATTGTACTATGAAAGCGGATGTTTCCTTTGTCCCAAAAGAGGACTTAACAGACTTTTGGATCCATTGATGGGCTCGTCCTTTAGCCTGGTAAGGTACTAGATGGATACGATAATGAATCTCTTTATTGTATCACTAACGGCTCATAAGTAGTGATTGTCAGTCATAAAAACTCCCAGATAGGTTTCATGATGATAGAAATCCGATGTGATATGATTGCTTGATGTTTGATGTATAGCAAAGTGATAGAGTCTATTCCCTTTCTCTGAGGTGAGGGTGATTGATTGATGAGGCATTGTACATTATCTCATTTTAAATTTAGCCCATTTTACATATAGTACATTCCACGCACTAATGCCCCTCTGGCGCTGCATAGTTTTATGATGCATATTCAATAGATAGAGGACTTCAGTAGCACAATCATTAAGGTTTAGAGCTCTCTATTCCAGATAGTGGTGAGTCCTCCCTACATTCAGAGGAATGTTTATTTTTGTTGATTTCTAGTCTTGTATTTGATGTTGGTAACTATGGCCTATCATAGTACCTTCTCAGACACTAGTTTTGATGCTTCATAGACATAGATGTTTATGTTGATGTTGGGGATTCTTTCTCCCTCTTCCTTTCTTTATATTGAGATTTTTGTTACCTATTTTGTTTCCTTATGATAGACTGAGAATGATACTATTGAGCCCACTAATAGAATTGTATATCTATATAACTTTTATTTTGCTGGTGAATTGACTGAAGGATGGCAATGACACTAGGTGGTCCGCTGGGGGCTAACAATATTCTCCAAGTGCCAGTCACGTCTAAGGTACCCTCCTAGTGCGTGACAAACTGATTATTAGAGCCTAGAAGTTTAGTGTCCTAGGAAGTCTATGAAGCCATGTCTAGTAGAGTCATGTTTATGGGTGTGTTGTGTAACACACGTCATAAGCAAGAGGCTATAGGATATTAGGAAGTGTTATCCTTCTTTTATGATCTGAGTTCGTGCTATGGAGTTAACTTGTGAGATTTTGGTTTTAACTCGTGCACTTTACACTTACACAAAATGCCGCTCAAGAGAACAACCGTTCAAAAAGATGCCCCAGCTCTTGTCTCTGAGAACACCCAACTGAAGGCTCCAGTGCAGACTGAGACGAGGAGACGAGGATGCCCCGCTTCGACTACTAAGGTCCCTCAGGCACCCCTGCTAAAACCCAGCCAGCTCCCACTATTGAGGATGAGTTTAGGGGAGCCATCACCATGCTGACTCAGTTGGTGGCCTCCTATTGAAATAACCATGGTTCTCAGGCTCCTAGTTCTAGCTCATAAGATCCCTTAGCTGGAACCCAACTCAGGGACATTCTAAGGATGAACCCGCCTATGTATACGGGGTCAAAGGTGGAGGAAGACCCATAGAACTTCATTTACGAGATGTACAAAGTTTTAAGGGCCATTCATGCGACCAAGATTGAGGGAGTTGATCTTCCATCTTATCAGCTGAAAGACATGGATAATGTGTGGTGTACTCATAGGGAAGGGAGTAGAGTGGAGGATGCAGAGGTTGCAGCATAGGAGGATTTTGAAGCCGTCTTTCTTGATCACTTCTTTCCTCAAGAGTTAAGGGAGGCGAAGGCGGATGAGTTTGTGAATTTGAAGCAGGGAGGGACTAATATGAAGGAGTATAGCCTTAAGTTCATCAAACTATCAAGGTATACTCCCGAGATAGTGAAACATATAAGGCAGAAGATGAGGAGATTTGTGTCTGGCCTAACTGGACATGTATAAAGAGAGTGTAAGGCTGCATTGCTGATTCCTAGCATGGACATCTCCAGACATATGGTGTATGCCCAGCAGACAGAGAAAGATAAGAGGATGGATACAGAAGAGCATTAAACAAAAAAATGAAGTTAGTGGGACATAAGCCGAGCCTGCAGAGACAAACTAAAGGTGATAAATCTTATTTTTAGAAAAGATCATCACATCCCGCACCATCAACATCAAGTGCACCCGTTCAGCCAACCAAGTATGATTAGAAATCTCAAAGGTTTCAGACTTTCAAGACTCTAGGCTCCCTGTCTTAGGCCACTGTGACCCAAGGTATAAGGGGAAAGTCACCTTGCAACAAGTATGGTAAGCTCCATCTGGGAGAGTGCCATATGGGCAAGGACAGATGTTATGATTATGGTCAGGTTGGTCATTCTAACTATGATTGCCTAAAGAGGAGGTGAGGAGACAGGAGTGGCAGAGTTCAGTCTTCAATAGCATCTCCAGCAGGTAATCAGCAAAGGGGTACTACTACATAGGTACAGGAGGCGGGACAAATTGTCTTTACTCTATGGGTAACTGACAGGAACAAAAAGCTGTAACAGATATTGTCATGGGTATGCTTTGTGTCTTTGCTTATGATTGTTATCCATTGATTGATTCGGGTGCCACCTTATCTTTTGTAACTCATTATACGGCTAGAAAGTTTGGTATTCTTCTCGAGTGTTTGCTTGAGCCCTTTTCTGTCTCTACTCTTACTGGTTAATCTATACTAGCTAAGAGGGTTTACTGGGATTGCGTGGTGTCTATTTATCATAGAGACAATTTAGCTGATTTGACAAAGTTAGAGATGGTTGATTTTGATGTAATAATGGGCATGGATGGCTTCATGCTTGTTATGCTTCTGTTAACTATATAACCCAGATTGTCAAGTTCCAATTTCCTAAGGGCCTATCTTAGAGTGTAAAGAGAGTTCTATTGCCCTTAAGGGTAAATTCATATCCTATCTTAGAGCAAGAAAGTTGATATCTAAGAGTTGTATTTTACCACCTCGTGCAAGTGAAGTCTGATGATGTTGAGTTCGTTACTCTTAGGTCAGTCCCAATAGTCAATGAGTTTCCTGAGGTCTTTCCTGATGACATTCCCGAAGTCTCTCCTGATAGGGAGATTGACTTTAGGATTGATGTTCTCCCTAAGTCCAAAATTATCTCAATTCCACCATATAGGATGGCCTCCGCAAAGTTGAAAGAATTGAAGGAGCAATCTTAAGACTTGTTAGAGAAAGGTTCTATAAGGCCTAGTGTCTCCCCTTGGGGTGCTCTTGTCCTATTCGTGCGTAAGAAAGATGTGTCTTTAAGGATGTGTAAAGAGTACCAAAAGTTGAATAAGGTTACCATAAAGAATAAGTATCCTCTTCCCAGAATAGGTGATCTCTTTGACCAGCTTCAGGGTGCTACTTATTTCTCCAAGATAGACCTCAGATTGGGTTACCATCAATTGAAGGTGAGAGAAAGTGATATTCCAAAGAAATCCTTTAGGACATGGTATGCCCACTTTGAGTTCTTGGTCATGTCCTTCGGGTTGACAAATGCACCTGCAGGTTTTATGGACTTGATGAACCAGGTATTTAGACCATATCTTGACATGTTCGTGATCGTATCCATTGATAACATCCTAGTGTATCTGAGGAATGAAGAAGAGCATGCTAATCACGTTAGAGTTGTTTTGCAAACCCTCAAAGATCATAGATTATATGCAAACTTCTCCAAGTACAAGTTTTGGCTCAAGTCAGTGGCCTTCTTAGGCCATGTTTTTTCGGGAGATGGTATTTGGGTGGATACAAAGAAGATTGAGGCAGTTAAGAACTAGCCAAGGCCCACTTCTCTAATAGAAATAAGGAGTTTCTTAGGTTTTGCTGGGAATTATCACAGATTTGTGAAGGGCTTCTCTTCTCTGTCAGTCCAATTGACAAAGCTAACTTAGAAAAAGGCCATGTTTCAATGGTTTGAGGCAAACGAGAGGAGCTTTTAGAAATTGAAGACTAGATTGACTGCAACCCCAGTGTTGACCTTGCCAGATGGGACGGGTAACTTCATGATATACTATGACTCATCCAAAGTGGGATTGGGCTGTGTACTTATGAACAGGGGGAAAGTGATAGCTTATTCTTCCAGACAGCATAAGGCCATTAGAAGACATACCCGACTCATAATCTTGAGTTGGTAGTAGTGGTGTTCGCACTTAAAATATTGCATCACTATCTGTATGTAGTGTGTGTAGATGTGTTCATTGACCAAAAGAGTTTGCAATACGTGTTCAGACAAAAAGAGCTCAACCTATGGTAGAAGAGGTGCCTGGATTTGCTCAAGGATTATGATATGAGCTCAACTAAAGGAAGCGGTGCATAAGTAGAAGGTGATGGTTTTCTTAACAGCGAGAGATGGGGTATTAAGATATCAAGGAAGATTATGTGTACCTAAGGTTGATGGTTTTTGAGATAGAATCATGGCCAAAGCTTATATTATGAGATATTCCATTCATCCTAGCTCTTGCAAGATGTACCACGACTTGAGGGAAGTATATTGGTGGAATGGGATGAAAGGAGACACTGCTGAATTCATTAGTGTCCCAATTGCCAATACGTTAAGGTTGAACATCAGAAACCATGTGGGTTAGCTCTAAACATTGAAATTTGGGAGTGGAAATAGGAGGTCATCAACATGGACTTCGTTACTGGCTTATTTAGATCCAGAAAGTAGCATGATTGAGTATGGGTGATTGTTCATAGGATGACTAATTCAACCCACGTTTTGGTGGTAAAGATAGCTTATATGGCTGAGGAGTATGCCCAACTTTACATTCGGGAGATTGTGAGGTTGCATGGGGTTCCCTTGTCTATTATCTCAAACAAAGGAGCTTAATTCACCTCTCAATTTATGAGATATTTGCAGAAGGGATTGGGTATGAAGGTAATTTGAGTACCGTTTTTCACCCTCAGACAGACGGGCACATAGAGTGCACTATTCATACTTGGAGGGTATGTTGAGGGCATGTGTTACTGACTTTAAAGGAAACTGGGATGATCACTTACCATTTATTGAGTTCACGTATAATAATAGCTATTATGCCAACATTTAGATGGCCCTATATGAGGCTTTATACGGGAGGAGATGTAGTTTTTTGATTTGCTGGTTCGAGGTAGGTAAAGCTGAGTTGATTGGGCATGATCTCATACACTAGTCTATGGAGACTATGAAAGTCATCCAGAAAAGCTTAAAGATATCCCAGAGTCACCAAAAATCATATATGGACATGAGAAGAAGAGATTTAGATTTCAAGGTAGATGATTAGGTGTACTTGAAGGTGTCACCCATGAAGGGTGTCATAAGATTTGGTAAAAGAGGAAGTTGAGTCCCCATTACATCGGGCTATACTAGATTATACGAAGGATTAGGAAGGTTGCTTATGAGCTAGACTTACCTTCCGAGATAGCTGGAGTTCACCCCGTGTTTCATGTATCTATGCTGAAAAAATATTTGGTAGATCTAGCTTTAGAAATTCCTGTGGAGAGTATGAGTGCGAAAGACAGCTTATCATACGAAGAAGCTCCAGTCTAGATTCTTAATTGACAGATTAGTAAGATGAGGAACAAAGAGATAACCTCCGTTAAAATCCTATGGAGTAATCAATTTGTTGAGTAAGCTACATGGGAAGCTGAGGAAGCGATGAAACTCAAGTACTCGCAACTATTCATGCCAAGTTATGATGATGTTGAAGGTAAATACTCTTATTCTTATCAATTTCGAGTATTCTCTTGTAACACCCCATACCTTACAATACTAGTATAATGGAAATGAAGCAAGACATGGTTTGGTCAAACTAGTGCTAATTTTCAAAAGTGCTTCAATCTAGCATTAATGGGCTATATGCGCGTCTAACACTTAAGAAGGTCGCGTGTATATATGTTTTCTCTCAAATTGAGGAGGTTATGGACTTAAAATGAAGAAAGAGAATTGAGGTGCTTGTAGGACTTAGAAGTTAGCAGGTGAGTCACCTAATTGTTTAGCTTAAAAATTGTTAGTTAAACAGAGACAAGGCTCGACGTCGAATTTGTCCAAGTTTAGTTATGAATAAAGTCCTTGTTAAGGGTGTAACTTTGGCCCATCTTTTAGTATCATAAATGAAATATATGACCAGCCGAAGAATTATAATAAAAAAGGGACAAAATACATCACAATACACTTAGCAAATTGGGCCCAAACTAAGTAAGCGAAAGCTGAAAGTAGGCAGCCCAAGTCCATCAAGTTGGTGCTCCAAAAAGGCTCAAATTTGAGGGCCAAGCTGGTGGGTAAGCAACTTGATTATGTGTGGTATAGGATGGTCAATAAGTCAAGAATGAGTCAACATAATAGCCCTATCTAAAGAGATCCGAAGCTGCTCCACAAGTTATTGTTCACTTGACCTCACAAAAAAAAAATCAGATTGCTCTCTCTTCTTTCTATCAACTTTTCTCAACTTTGTGAAGCAGCCAAACGACTCTTTTAGGGTTATTAAGGAGACTCTAAAATTTGAAGACAAAGTTAAGTTATTATAGTTGTGTGTTTAGTATAGTTTTATCATGAGAAACAAGGAATAGATGCTAGCTACACTTGGTAGTAAGTATTTGGAGGAAGGGAAGGTTATCTCTTGGTAGTAATGAGGTCATACAATGAGGTATGTAAGGTTATTTGATTTCGTATCAGTTGGCATGAAACATAGCTCTCTCCTTGGTACATAAAGGCATTCACCAACTCCGACACAACTATTAACCATGTCTCCA
>JAOTQJ010155093.1:0-30109 GCA_025642045.1 Solanum sejunctum | reverse complement strand
ACTTCCACAGTCCCTGAACTCTAAATGCTTTTTGAGTGAGTAAGAGGAACTTCTTTGCTATGAGGGCATTTGTACTACTAGATTAATATATGACTATACCAGTGATTGTGGATGGTTGTTGTTCCTTAGCTTACCATAGTTGGGTTTCCAGATATATCTTTGTGCTTTTGTTTTGCTTAGCAGTTTTACAATGTTTTTTTAAAGAGGAAATTTGGGTACCTGAATTAGAGTAAATGATGTATATGCCATTAATATAACTGCTATGTGTTTCTCATTGTCTGCTTAGATTGAGTTGTCCCTTGAGGACAAATAATAATTCTTTGTTGAGGGTGTTGATGTGCTGTCAAAATACAACAACGTTGATGCCTAAAATGAGGAATTTTATGAATTCTTAATGCGACTTTTTATGTTTTTAATGTGATTTTGTGTTATTATTGTAGAAAATGTAGGTTGGCATGATTTTGGAGAAAAATTGTAGATTTTACTGAAGCCCAGGATATACGAGCCCACCTAGGAGTCGTAGTCCATGCTACAAGTTGTAGGGTGATCTCATATTAAGAAATAGAGACCAAAAATAAAAAATTTGCTAAGTGGAGGCCAGCCTTACGAGGCCATCCTACAAGTCATAGATCTTGATATGACTCGTACAGGTGGACTCATAGCAGGAAACTGAGAGACAAAAATTTGGACCAAAACTTGAAGGTCTAGACTACGAGAGGAAAATAAAAGTCATAGACCAAGAAAAAATTTGTGCCAGTGGGTCATACTAGCTGAGTCCAAAATGACAAGAACCTATTATGAGATGCCGATTATGACTCGTAGGTCACCTTACGAGTCGTACCTATAATGAGTAACAACTGCCAGCTATCTTTTGGTATAATTTTTAAGGTTATTTTGTTAACACTATAAATACATTAAGTTAAGGTTTTTAGAAACTAAAAAGAGGAGGCTACAGATATTGAACATCACCTTTGAATATTCTCTCAAGAATATTTTAGGGTTCTTGAGTAGATTTTTCATTTTTCTCTTGGAAAACTCACTTTTTTGGAGTGCAAATCCCATATTGTATTCATTCTCAATATATCAAGCTTGTGGTTTGCAACATGTCGTGCTATCATTCTTCATTGCTTTGGGAAAAATTCTCAACTATGTCTTGTCTTAGCATTTTTGTTGGATTTACTTTAGCGATGAGTAGCTAAGCACCAACTACTCAGGGTTGTGGGAAACCATGGGTAGTTGATTCGTGATAACCCAGATTTTTTGCATTTCTATGATTGGGATTTTGTATGTATTGTTTATTTCTCTTTATTTTGATTGTTGCTTTGTGGTGGCCAACACCAAACCACACCAACTATCATGACCCTAACCAAGGTAGTAAAGAGTAGGAAAAGGGAAGTAAATGATAAAATTCGATTGATGTGTTCTCATCTAATCAACCAAACCTGACGAAGGGCAAGTTGATTGGGACAATAGGTACCAGTTAGTTGGCACACCATGGTTGCCAACCAAGCGCCATGGTGAAATTCGAACTTCACCTTGACAAGAGCGATGGAAGATCCTATGTTACCATCCTGCATGCAAACTTCCAATTCTAGTTATGCTGTCTAGGGTAACCGCGTCGACGAACCATCGGGAAACCCAATCCCCATGTTGTCCCAAAATTTGAGTGTCTTCCTACATAGTTAATTTTATTTTTGTTTTTATTCTTGAATCAAAAAAATCCCCCCATTTAGAGATTTGGTTATAGATAGTCGAAATTATTGAGAGTGAATTCCTATAGTCAAACCCTGAATTCGCTGTGGATTTGACCCTAACGTTCGATTAGATTAATTACTGACAGCAACCGCTTTCTTATTGAAGCATGAACATCAGATCACTCTTCTAAGCCAAATCGGCTAACATAGTCCTATTCCATCATACTCTTCACAAAATACACTCTTACCCTATATACAACCAGCCCATTGTCCAAACTTAAAGCTAAATTACAAGAAATAAACTACCTACGAATCCAAAAACTGAAAAATAAAGTTATGACTACACTTACTACATCAAAAAACCTTGGGTTGCCTTCTAAAGAGCACCAGATTTATTTTCATAGCATGACATAGACACATTGGCCACTCAAACTTCACTAATTGCCTAGATTTCACTATTCAACTCATCTTGATGCTTTATGGACTGATGGATATCAAATAAAAATTCTTCGTCATTTAATCTATACATAAGTTGACCAACTTCCATGTCCACTAGGGCATATCTGCTGGCTAGGAAGGGCTTTCCCAAGATGATTGGGATATCAAAGTCGACTACACAATCTAAGATCACAAAGTCTATACGGAATATGAATTTGTCAACTTTTACCAACACATCATAAAATATACCCATAGGCTTCTTTACCGTGCGATCTGCCATCAATAATTATATGCTTGTAAGAGTAAGGGATCCTAATCAAAGCTTTTTGTATATCAGCAGGGGCATAAGATTTATATCGGCACCTAGGTCACATAGTGCCCTCACAAACTCTACATCTCCAATGGTGCAGGGTATGGTGAAAGCACCTAGATCTTCACACTTCTGAACCAAGGACTTTGTAGTGACGGTGCTGCAATGTTGAAGCTTTTAAGAAAGCTTCTGACTCATTGTGCACTTTTTGGTTACCAAGTCCTTCATATATTATGCATACCCTAGCATCTTCTCCAATGCCTCGATGAGAGGGATGTTGACAGAGAGCTGCTTTAGCATGGAGAGAAAGTGCTTGAACTTGCCTTTCTCCTCCCTTTTTTCAGTCTCTGAGGGAACGAAGGATGAGGCCTATTAGGATTAAACCTTTGTCGCACTTCAGCTGCTTCACTCACCCTATCCTTCGCACGATAATGTCCTTTAGTCGTATCCTTTGCTGCAACCATCTTCTCAGGAACACCTTCTACATTAACCAGCATAAGAGGGTCAATTGTGCTCTTTCCACCCTGAGTTGTGACCGCCATACGCTGCCCTTTATTTTTCAAACTTTGTACTGTATTGCTAGGTAATGTACCCCTCTAATGTTGATTCAACTGAGTTGACACTTGACCAAACTATTATTTCAGCTATTTAATAGCCATAGAATAAGACTCTAGTTCCTGAATAATGCTTGATATATCTGATTTCATGCGCTCAAAGTCTCATCCTGCATCTCAACCTTCTTCAACTGGCGATCAAATATCTCCTCAGTTCTAGAATTGCTAGCACCTGTGTCATGGTTGTGTGGTGGCACATATGAAAAATTTCTAAAAGCTTCATTGTGACCCCAATCTATATCTGGACCCCTATTCCTATCACAATAACCTCTGTGGTCTCTGTAAGCTCTATCTCTGCAAAAGTTTTGACCTTGGTTTCCTTGACCTTGGCACCAATAGTCTTGGTTGGACCCTTGGGTGCTAGTCCAAAACCCCCCATCTTATCATTAACAAAACAAGTGTCGTCATCATAGTATGGCTCCTTGTACATTGATGCATCCGAGTGTTGGTGAACCACTTCATTCGCTCTCTCTTAGTACTACTTTATTACCACATCCATGCTTGCGTAAAGCTGAGCAAGCTATTGTATAATTTTTTCATTAATTTTGGCTTGCATTGACCCTACACTGACAATATATGAACTCTTTGTGGAAGCTCTGTCCCGCTGCCCCTATGTACAATTTGTCTTCAATACTTGCTCCGTACATTCGAAAATACTTGCAAATGGTTAATCTAGAAACATGCTTCCCATGATAGTGTCAGCATAAGCCTGACTGTTCTCATCAAGGGCACGATAGAAGATCTCCACCAAGACGTCATCAACTATCTTATGGTCAGGGACGCTCCTCCTTATTGAATCACTAGGAAATTGCTCAAAGTTGTTTATCTAGTCCTTTAACTTGCTTCTTCGATCTAGGGAATTATTTCTCCAAAAAGGCCTTCTACAAGTCTGCCCAGATGATGATTGAACTCTATGGGAGCTCATAAAGCCATGATGTAACATTTCCCGTAAGAGACAATGGGAATACACAATGTCCCACAACATCCATAGAGAGATTTTATGTTCCCATTACACTTTTACAAAGAAATGTCATATTATGCAAATGGCTTTGTGGATCCTATGATTGTAAGTCTCCAAATAGCCCATAGTTCTACAACATCTGAAGTAACCCACTAGAGACTGTATACTTTATGTCTGCTAGTAGTGGTGGCAACACAATAGCACTAGTCATATCCATAGCCATCGGGTTTAACCTATAGTGATTCCACTAGTAAGCATTAGCATTGAACACCTAAGGCTATGGAATGTGTTCTAAAGGAGATAGGTTCTCATTCCTATCATCATCATTATTTTTCCTATCTGCAATTATTTACATTGTTGGTGATGTCTTGGGCCGTTATTGTTGTAGTTTGGTCGTCTCTAGATCAAATGGAGTGAAGGGCTTGCCTTGAAGACTAGTGTTGGGCATACACTACCCGTATACCATGCAAAGAACAAAAACAAAAACAAAAGTAAAATAAGGGAAACTAAGGATTAGCACCCAAATTACTAATGAATTTACTAAGTGTAGCTATATTCCCCTACAATGGTTCTAAAATCTTGTTGTCTCCCAAGTTATACCTCTTTTTTATAGGATAAAGCAATCGCTGTCAAGAAATAGAATCTTACCAAGGTTAGGGTCGAATCCACAAGGAATACATAGACTCTAGACAAATTCACCAATATGCAATTCGAGTAGTTAACCGACTCGATTCCCCAAAAAGGGGGTTTGCAATAATCAATTAGAAAATAAGCTAATTAACTATCACTAGAGAAAAATCAATAAAAGAGAGCAACTAGGGTATTGTGTTCCCCATGATTCCCGAACTCAGTATCCCTAAATAACATAATTATTGTCTAGCGTATAGCATGCAAGATGATAATTTAAGTTCACCAAGCCCTTTGGTCAAAGGTAAGAGGCAAATTTTATATGCGACTTAGCCCATCTCTACAATGTGCATTACTAACCATTACCTATTAGTCCCAGTACAACATCCCTTTGGCCTATTTTGGTTGATTAGACGATAACACATCAATCAAATCTTGTTAATTAATCTTTTTCCTATTTATTACTACCTTGTTCGGTCAGTAACACTAGGCGAGTTCTAATGTTAGCCACTACTAGAAAACATGCAAAATGAAGAGAGTGAATTAATACATACATATACACCATCCATGAATTATGAATTATTTGATTTTACTTTGTTAGTTCTTCATGGTTCCCATAACCCTAGTTGTGGATTTAGTTACTCATGCTATGTCTAGATGAAAAGATTATGAATTGAGAAGACATGATCAAACACTTACACAATTGAATTAAGAATAAGTAAATCTGGTGTCAATGAAAATCACAAGCTTGAATATTGAATTAAAGCACAAGTGTTCGCAAGGAGTCTCTCACAACTTTTTCTAAATGAATATTGAGTTCTCTGAGCACTTAACCTAAACTACTCAAAATCGACATGAACTGATGAGAACATACAATAAATAACATAAAAACCTATTTATAATAAGTAAAAACAAGTCCTCAAATAATTAGGAGAACTAGTTGGCAAACTCTACGAAAGCACTTTATGACCCGTAATGTCTTCAATGACTCATAGTTAAGGCTTCATAATCATATGCTATATTTTTGGACTTCATTTCTACGATATCCCTTTATGACTTGTAAAATGATTTATGACTCATAAAGGGGGTTTCATCTGATAACTTTCATGCGAGTTAACTTCTTTGATATTCTTGTTACAAAATATACTCTATGACTCGTAAACTACTTCGCGACTTATCTGCATGTTCGTAGACTTCAACTTCATCAAATAGTCCCTCATAAAATATCCTCACAAATCCTATCTATGACTGTTAGAATACTTTAAAGACTCGCGAAAGGTCCTGTACAGTAGCAAAAATAAGCAACTTCTGCAATTTTTCCTAAATCATGGCCAACGTGTAAATTTGCAAACCAAAACACAAAAACACATAAAATCAACAAATATTGCATTTAGAGCACAGAAAATCCTAAGCTTTAAGCATGAAAAGTGTTATATCTTGGTGGCACATCAGTCACACTTAGGCTCTAGACTTGGGTCGTGGAAAGCTTGGTATTAGAGCACTAGGTTTGTTAACCAAGATATCTTGGTTATATCTTGGTGGCACATCTAGTAGAGTCTTGTTCATGGTTATCAAGTGCATCATAACTATTGTCATTCATGAAGAAAGTGGTTTGGTTTGGCAAGAAGGAAAAGTTGAGCCCAAGGTTTGTAGGGCCTTAGAAAATTGTGAGGAGAATTGGTAAGGTTGCCTATGAGTTAGAGTTGCCTACAGAGATAAGTATGGTTCATCCAGTCTTCCATGTGTCTATGTTAAGGAAGTGTGTAGGTGGCCCAAGTGCTATAGGGCTTTTAGATGTTGTGGATGTTGAAGAAGACAACTTGATATATAAAGAAGTCTCGATGGAGATATAAGATAGGTAAGTGAAGAGGTTTATAAAGAAAGATGTGGAATCCGTCAAAGTACTTTAGAGGAATCAACAAGCCAAGAGTGCCACAAGAGCGGCCAAAGCCAATATGAAGAAGCGATATCCATATGTCTTCCATTTTGATCAAACTTGAGGTAATACGATTCTCCTATTTAGGATCTTCTTTCCTTACATACTTTCTCACGACACTTATGCATGCTTATGTGATTTTGGGGTTACATTGTAAGTGCTTTGAAACATTTTTTAAGGATTTTAAATGGTGTATGTGTTGCATTTGCATATGGTGTATGGACCCGTTTCTTAGAGCTTGCCTTAGCACATTTGGGGATAAATGTTCCCAAAGGGCAGGTATTGTAAGACCCCTCCTATGGGGAGTATGAAAAGGTGCTAGAATGTAAGCTTTGGAAAATTTAAACTATAAGCTTTTACGATGGGGTTTACAATCCAAATCCATAAATGAAGTCTAGTAGACCTATCAGGCAAGATTTTTAAAAGGGGCAAAATTGATATTTTCTATTTTCCTATGTTTAAGCTATGTCGTTTAAGCTCTCAAATGACCCCTTTCTAGCCTTAAACACACTTCACACCCTCACTTTAACTCATTTCTCAAAAACCGTAAGTCTAAAAAAAACTCCCAAGCTCTTCAAGGCATTCCATTAAGGGGATGCAAGCTAGGGTTTTGAATCTTCCATCTCCAGATCAGGTTTCCTCCACCATAATCACACAAAGATATATGGGTTTCATTGTGGGAACTTTCCTTCCCACAAGTCCAACCATTCTTCGTTTCCAACTATATGAGATTTATTATGTGTATTTTATGAACTCTTGTATATGATATTATTATTATGCATTGTACACATGATTTCTATTTGAGGTTTTCAAGTTATGATTCTATCACATTAAAATATCATTGGGTTTGACAATGTGATGGAATTTATTATATTAAGTTATGAGCTCTATGATTTTATGAAAAGCTCTGAATGAATTTATGGGTTTTAGTTGCATTTCATGATATCGAGAGTGGGAGTTCTACTATAATGATGTTGGGTTTATTGAATGACTCTGAAATGAATTGATTTTAATCCTCTCTCATCTTATACTATTGCATTGCATGTTATTAAGCCTATGTAAACATACCCACCATGTTTGACTAAATTTATATTATAAGATTTCTATGTGGATGAATGGTTATTGCATGAATTACAAGACAAGCATGCTATGATAAATTATGGGCTCCTAAGCATGTATTAAACTCATGAAATTTCATATGATTTGTAAGTAAGAAGTTGAGTTTATATTTTACCCTCTTATGAGTGAATAATGTCTATATCAAGGAATCAAGCATGATAACTATTTTACCCTCATATACAAACTAAAGCTCACAAGAAGGGGCTAAGCGTATTACAATCTCTGCCCTCATGTAAACTGCAATGCTTACCAGAAGGGGTCATGTTTATGTAATGTTTTAACCATCGGATATAAGGTATTTGCCCATATGTAGGGGTGAAGTATATGAATGAGCTACTTATGCCATGTTATCACATTTTTACATGTCATTCAAGTTATGATTAAATTTATGATTATTTAATGTATTTCATGGGATTTAACCCAAGGGGTCCTTATATAAAGTCTTGGTCTCTTAACTATATGCCACCATAGGTTTATATTATCTCCCTAAATGAGTTTTACTAATGGATCCAACTAGGACAAGTTACCCACTTTGTGAGGTCATGCTTGGTTTACCTTGCCAAGTAGACCACTCCTTTATTCAGTGTGGAGTGAATATCAGGATTCCAAGTAGTAGCTCACTTGGACATATATGTTGCTTAGGGTCTCCTCCCACATATTTATGATATATTATGCAACATAACTATTTCCATAAATGTTTTAAATTAAGTATTGATGATACATATGATATTGGGCTTATGTTTAATGATAATGATTATGCATCTTGATTATTATGTCTTATGTCATTTGTTGCATTGCACCACATATACTTAGTACATTCCAAGTACTAAAACATACTTTTGCCTATAAAATCTTAAACATTTAGGGACCGGAGCTCCTATTCACCCTCTTCTTCCATGTGGCTAGTCGGATCCTTTGAAGACTACTATTGGTGAGTCCTCTATTTCAACGACAACATGCACTTACCTTCATGCTTTTGTTAAACCATGTCTATTTTGGATTTTAAACTATTGAGGGTGATCCCAGGAGATTTCTTGGCCACCGTTTCACTCATACAAAAGGTGTTGTTGGATATAGATTTTTATGTATCGAGCTTGACTCATATTATGTTTTTGTAATTATAAAGGGCTTCCCTTAGTCCCTTTTTCCCCTTATGGTTTTGCTTTGTATGTTGTTGAAGTGGTTGAAGTCCTAAGTACCTAAATGCCCCCACTGCATGAGACATACTTACACGACCCTTAGACTTATTTGTTATGTGATTCATGTTTATCCTCCTCCCTACAACATCCCCATAGCTTGATTCCAAAGGCCTATTTCCCTTAGAAATTATGTGTTCTATGTTTATTGCTTTTCTATGCTTTCGAAAAACCAAGGATATTCTATGCATTCTTAAGAGGCTTGTTTGGGGCCCCTTTGGGTTTTCATTTGCTGTGTCATGCCTAGGCCATATGCTTGGATCGTGATAATCTTATCAACAACATAAAAAAAGCATGAGAAGAGGATAAGGACTAAAGGAGTATTTCATAATACATAAACATAATAGGAGTCGAGCTCATAACATACAAATCCATATCCAGCAACACTTATTACAAAGAGTTGAATGGGGGCCAAGACATATCTCGGGGTCACCTACAAAAGATATATATCCATAAATAGACATGTATAAATAAAGCATGAAAGTAAGTGCATATTTTCCTTGAATGAGTGCATATTTTCCTCAAATGTGAAGGATACACTAATAGTAACTCTTTAATGAAACTGCTTAGCCACGCGGAGAAGGAGGAATAGGATCTTAGGTCACTACATGGCTAGATCATGAAGGAAAAAAGCATGTGTTAGTACTTGTAATGTACTAAGTATGCGGGCTACAATGCAATAAAGAATATAAGCCATAACTAAACAAAATGCATAAGCATAATCAACGGATATAAGCTCAATATGACATGAACGCTAGCCTTAGTCAAAATATGCATAAGGAATCATCATGTCACATAACATATCATACATATATGGGAAGGGACGATAACCGACATGTAAGATCAAGTGAGGTACTATTTGGAATCCAAATGTGCACTGCTCACTGAAGAAGGACCCATCTATGCAGGGAAAACCAAACAATGACCTCTGCTCTATTTTCGAAAAGTGTTTCATAATCACCTCATGAAAACATCACCCTTTTCAGTTAACATATGATAAGAGCTTTCACAAACTACACCCTTTCAGTTATTAATTAGCATGTGTCATATGAGAACACTACCCTTTTTCATCAATCATGCAAAAACAATCTATATGGATCCATTAGCTAATTCATAAACTTATGGGGGCAACATAGTTAAGGCACAATGGTTGGATAAGGTCCTCTCAGTGTTGGGTCACAATTCCAAGGAATACACAAATTATACTTATGGTCGTCATATCATGCAAGGCCTTATAATGCTACCATAGAGTAGCTCTTCGAACCAAGGCTTCATAATATCAAAGATAGGGCTTCATATCTTTTATAACTTTCACAATATTCTCATATCTCAAATCATGCATAATTGCTCATCAAATTCATAATATTCATAATTTACGTATCATTCCATAAAGCTTTCAACATCATCAAAGCATGGTGCCCAACTTTCGTTAAACATGGTGGGTATGAATATATGCTCAAATCAAGTAAAAGTCTATATTTAGGACTTGGGGAGAGTAAACAAAATCCTTTACTAATCATTCAAAGTAAACCAGCGTAACAGAGTAAAGCTTAGTTCGGGCTTCCTTAACCCTCAAAAGAATTAAAAATTTTCACATTGCATTTTAATGTAACATGGTGTACAAAGGTAGAATACCATAAAGTACTTCATAATATCATCATATAAAATAGTTTACAAAACTTTCATAAATTTTCATGATAAAAAAATAGATGAGGAAGAGGAATGATATAGCTTTGTGGAGGAATAAATTCCAAAAAACAAGACCGACATACCTTGGTATGATTCAATGGAAGAAAATCTATTTTGGAAGTGAGGAAATTCAACACCCTAGCTTAGACACTTCTCTGAAAGCCTTAAAGATCTTAGGAGTGTTTGCGAGGAGTTTAGGACTTAGAAATATTTTGAACGCATGGTAAAGGAGTATTTTAAGGTTGTAGAAGGCTGGAAAGGGCTTTATTGGGGGCTAAAACAATGTAGCTTAAACTTAGATTACTGGGAAAAGTTGAATCTGCCCCTTATAAAAATTTGTTGAATAGGACCACAAGACTCCGATTGTGGGTCATGATCCATTCCACTGTTTGTCAGAAGAGGTCTCCTCTAGTAACATTTTTGACCCTTAGAAATTTCCTCTTAATCTCCAACCATGACATGACCTATGGTCTATCAATCAATGTACGAGTTGTACTAGTATCTCATATACCAAATTTCAGAAAACCATCTTTCTATCAAGTCTATCCTCTATAGTATCTCATGACTTTTGGAAGAGTCGTCCATTCGTATGTGTTTCTCAAGGAGCTGGTGCGAGCATGAGGAAGCAATACCCATATCATTTTCATTCTATTCACCCTTATGATGATATGTCAAGTCCTTTTTATGATTCATGTTCATGTTAATAAGATTATGAGAATTTTTATGTACATGTTAAAATTTCCTTGGAAATCATGTTTATTTGTATTGTTGCATTCATGCTTGGGCTAAAGTCTTTATGACTACTTTCCTTGTATACATATCTTTGACATTCGGGGATGAATGTTCCCAAGGACGAGATATTGTGACACCCTATAACTCTATATATATCTATGTTCAAACCTCATTTGGTTAGTTTGCTGGTGTATTAGGTTCATGCGAGACTCCTAGTACCTAAACAAGTTCAAGACTTCCCTAAGAGTTGAGTTTTGAGTGTTGTTTCATAGAAGAGTCAACTTTAAACTAGCATAAATCATAGCACATTTGAAACTAGGTGGAAAAAAACATGTCAGATGCAAGACCTTTGAGTTAGCTTACTAACACACTTGGTTTCACCTCATTCCGATGTCGGAAGAAGGAGTTATAACCATTTTTGTGAGAGACTCCCGTTTAGTGATGTCACAAGGGCACTTTAATGGGCAGTGTGGCCTTGGCTGAATTGTTTGGATCATATGGGGTTGGAAAAGGCCATTTTGGCACTAAGTAAGGTTACATGGCAAGTGGCACGGGCCGTGTAGCTCACCACTAACTGTGGCGATAGCCACAAGGCATGCCAACGAAAGCTTGTTGGACTTAGGGAAAATGTGGCTAAGGGTGGTGCCACGGGCACTGTTGATGGCCCATGTGGAGTGTGACAGCCCGTGTAACCGGGCCGAGTGGTGCCCTGCAATATTTTATTATCTAAGTTAGGTGGGACTGAGTAGTAAATGGTCCATCTAACACTACATGGTGCATGAAAATGGCCATCAAAGTGACGTCGACGCTAACTTTTCTCAAGTGTTTCAATTCCATTTTTCTGTCTAAGTCTTGTCTCACAAGCACTCCACACAACCCGTGGAGTGCCACATTACTAGTGAAATGACACTTTGCAAATTTTTCCATCCATTCACTTATGGTGTCTTCATATATTTTAATTACTCTAATGCCCTTTTTAGACTTCCATTCCTATTCTAATCTTTCTAAAAGACCTAAGCACTATACCAAAGGATAAAACTCATTACTATTATCTCAAATACACTCTCAACTCTCCCAAAAGCCTCTATCAAGCCCCAATTCAATTTCAAGGAAACCAAAGAACAAGATTGGATTCAAAGAACATTTCTAAGCTTCCATTCTTCCAATCTCAAGTCCAAGCAACTCTAGACCTAAGGTTTGTGGTGTTGAACCATTGGGTCCTTCCACCCATGGTGCCTAAACCCTCTTTTAATTAATATTGCATGATTTAAAGTTGATTTTATATGTGGATCTTGTATATTGAGAATTTACTGCACAATGATTTTTGTTCATGAAAGTATGGTTGTTTTAGAATGTTTTGAGCTTCAAATCTTGGATCTAATGTTGGATTTGATGAGGGGTTTTGATGTATATTGCTTGAAGGTGTTGCAAGGTATTGATTTATGGTTTTAAAAGGTATTTACTTGTATGATTTTATCTCTAAATTGCATGGTCTTATACTACCATTTCACACCCGACAAATGTTTGATAAAATGTCCAATTATGGTTTCTTGAGGAATTAAAGGTCAATGCATGTCTTATGAGTTGAATGTTGTTATGATGATTATATGATGATGAAATTATGATTGAAATGTAATGGTTTGATGAGCTAGTTCTATGAAATGCTTGATCCAAAAAGGGATGGGCTCCCGTAAGAAAGGTCATTTAATCCAAAGAGGGATGGGCTCCCATAAGGAAGGCCACTTGATCTGAAGAGGGACAAACTCCCATAAGGAAGACCACTTAATCCAAAAGGGAATGGGCTCCTGTAAGGAAGGACACTTAATATAAAAAGGGACGGGCTCCGGTAAGAAAGGTCACTTAATCTAAAAAGGGATGGGCCATGTAAGAAAGGCCACTTAATCTAAAAAGGGATGGGCACCGATAAGGAAGGTCACTTAATCCAAAAAGGAATGGGCTCCCGTAAGGAAGGTCAATTACTCAAAAACAGGATGGGCTCCCGTAAGGAAGGTTGCTCCCAAAGGTCTTATGTTATGTCAGTTGAAGCTTCTTTACACATTTATATTATGATCTATGTAAGATGAATGATTTACAAAGCATGACTTAAAAGTTGGTTATATATGTCATATTGTTATTATGCTATCTATTGGTTATTATTATGCATTTTGATTCTATTGCCTAACTCTTGTTACATTGCATCCCACATACTTAATACATTCTAATGTACTAACACCTACTTTATGCCTACATGACATTACCATGTAGGAATCGAAGCTTTATTTGGTCATCCTCGTCCTCCACGTGGCTAGTGGTATCCATTCATGCTAGTTGGTGAGTCCTCATGTGCCAGGGCAATATTTATGATCTTAAGCTATTTATTAAAGACTATCCTTCTTTTTGATATACTTTTACTATGAGGGTGATCCCAGTTGCTTGTCTTGGCCCCTCTTAAGTCCTATGTTAGAGGTATTGTTGGGCAAGTTATGTATTATGCTTGAGGTTTGACTTACTTATGATATTCAAAATATTTAAATATGAGTCCCTCTCATAATCCCACTACCCTTTATTTATGTGTCTTACATTGTTTTGCATTGCTTCCGCAACTAAGGATGTGTATATGATATGCTACAAGGCTTGTTTGGGGTTCCTTCAGATTCCCCATTCATCAGTCATGTCTAGGCCCTAGGGTCGAGTCACGACAGATTTCACTCTTCAATTGCATGGTTTTATACTAGCATTACACACCCACCAAGTTTTTGATGAAATGTCCGATTTAGGGTTCTTGAGTTTTTGATAGTCTATTGCATGGTTTACGATTTTAGTAACTTTATAATTGCATTGTTTATATAAGTCTCGGTTGTTGATGAGTTATTGAGTAGTTATGCTAATGTTTATGCACTCATGAATTCTAAAGCCTACTAGATGTGGTTATGAACAACGTTATACGCCTTACTCTGTAGCACAAGGCCAATTTCTACATAAAGAGGTTACAAACTATGTTGTACACCTTACCCTCTTATATGATTTGATGTTATGCAATGTGTTATTGTCATATGAAGGGGTTAAGAATTATGTGGTATGTCTCACCCTCATATGTGATTCAATATTTTGTATTATCTCATTGTCACATGAAAGGGTTATGACCTATGCTACCTTTCTACCCTCATGTGCTATTATCATCTCATGCTTACATGTAGGGGTTATGACCTATGCTATCTCTTTACCCTCATATACTACCTATTATCTACTGGAAGGCTTTATGACCTATGCTATATCCCTCACCCTCTAGTACAATGTATTTGTATGATCTAATCATGTCATCTTGTTTTGTTAAATATGTAAGTATGATTATTTTTCAAGAATGTTTTACTTCAAGCATTGTTCATGGATGTCATGTTGCTAATATACTATCTCTTGCTTATGATTATGCATTTTGATTATGTTGCCTATCTTTTATTCCATTGAATTCTACCTACTTAGTACATTCAGACATAGTAATGCATACTCCATGCCTACATGATATTACCATGTAGGAACCACAACCCCACTTGATCATCTTTCTCCTCCACATGGCTAGTACTATCTTTGAAGTGTGTTTGTCAAGTCCTCAACTCTAATGACGATATCTTTTGATCTTATATTATTCAATTCTCCTTCTTTTATTGTATCCTTTTGACTATGAGGGTACACCCAAAAAGTTGTATTGGCCCCTTCTCTATTCTAAGTTTAGATGTGTTGTTGTACAAGTTATGTAATGATGTTTTGAGCTTTGACTCTCTTGACTTTTGTATGTGTTAAGTTATGAAAGATTCCCTTAGCCACTTTTACCCTTATTTTATGTTCTTTTGTTGATGTTTAATTACTTCCGTGACAAAGGATGTGTAATAATATTCTAAAAGGTTTGTTTGGTGTCACTTTAAATTCCCTATTCACCATGTCACATTTAGGCCCTAGGTTCGGGTTATGATATCTACCATCAGAGGATCTGTATAGTCATCTACACAATGTTATGTTTGTCTATAAGAGTTTAATAGGAATAAAGAATCTATCTATAGATATTGTTGGGCTTTGTGTCCTTTGTTTATCTCTTATAGGCAATTCAGTGTTACGGCTATCCAAGCTCTCACAGATTTCAATCACCAATTGGGCTGACTTATAGAAAGCCTTTTGGGAGAGGTTCTTCCCGAGATTGAAGAAGCTAAAGTTAAAAGACCAAATCAAGAACTTTGAGCAACTTTCTAGTTACTCAATTATACTATATAGGAGTGGTTCACAAAGTGTATGAGAAGTGTCCTTGATCAGAAAATTATTGATGATGCATTAAAGGATATCTTCTACTATTCCCTAGAGGAGAATAGCTAAGCATATGTTGATACTATCATAGGGGGCATGTTTTTAGATCAATAATTTGCAATTGTTACTGAGATGCTGGAAAAGATGGTCAAGATGAATCATGCTTGGGGCACGAGAAATAGGTCCTCCACCAAGCGCTCATGTGTTGTCAATAATAATTTAAAGCAAGATAATATAATGATGAGATAATGCCAGAGCTTTCCTGGATTAGTATTATCGTTGAGATAATATTGAAGCAGAATCAAGAATGAGTTAATGCAGTTGTTCATCAGCCTTCACGAGCACCTATGTACAAGGAGTTGTATTATGAGGAGGACACTTGCTTCATTTATGATTAAATGAGGGGTTTTTAAACCAACTCCCAAAAGTCCAATCAGGACTATTAGCGCTAAGGTCAAGGAAACTAAGGTAGAAACTTTAATAGAGATTTCTCTTTCAGAGACAATAATGCGATGTTACTATGATGAGAACAAGGGCCTGGATAAAGATGTTGATTGGAGTCGCAGACATTGCTATAGAAATGGTCCTTATGTGCCACCACACAATTGTGATATCTGTGCTAGTATTCGGCAGTTGAGGAGATATTTGACTGACCATTGAAGAAGGCTGACACACAGGATAAGACCTTGGGGGGGATGAAGTCTAACATCTCCAACCTTAATCAGAAGATGGAGTCTCATTCTATTTCTATCAAATAGCGGGAGAAATAGTTTGGTCAAGTGTCAACTCAACTCAATCAATGTCAGAGAAGTACACTGCTTTGCAGCATAGTTCAAAATCTAAGGAATGAAAGGCAGTGTATGGCAGTCACTACTCGTAGTAGTAAGAGTACGATCGATCCTCTTATGTCGATCGATGATTATATTGTTCAAGCGGATACAATTGAGGTCAAAGCGGCTAACATTAGATATGATCATGCCAAGGATGGGGCAAGTGATGCTAAAATGATTCCACAAAAGGTTAAGCCCATTGCTAGACCTCCTTCTTACTTCCCTCAAAAAATTTAAAAGGAGGAGGAGGAGGGCAAGTTCAAGCACATTCTCTCCATGCTGAAGCAACTCTCTATCAACATCCCTCTTATTGAGGCATTGGAGAAGATTCCAGGGTATGCGAAGTTTATGAAGGACTTAGTTACAAAGAAGCACAAGGTAAGTTAGGAGCTCTCCTAAGAGCTTTAAGATTGTAATGTAATTTCTACAAGGTCCTTGGTGTAGAAGCGAGAAGATCTTGACTGTTTTACCATACCCTGCATTATTAGAGATATGGAGTTTGTGAGGACATTGTGTGATCTTAGTTCCTGCATAAGTCTGATGTGCCTACTCTGAGCATGCGATCGTTGATGGCTAACCGCATAGTAAAGAAGTATGCGAGGATACTTTATGACCTACTCGGCAATGTTGAAAACTTCTTATTCCCCACAAACATTGTATTACTGGATTGTGAAGTCGACTTTGAACTACCAATCATCTTAGGAAGGCCCCTTCCTAGCCATTGGTTAAGCAATGGTGGATATGGAAGTTGGCCAACTCAAGTTTAGATTGAATGATGAAGAAGTTGTCTTCAACATTTGTCAATCACTAAAGAGGCCAGACAATTTGAAGAATGATGCTTAGGCACCTGGTGAAGTCAGAGTAACCATGTTCTCCAAGTCATGGCAGGACAGTAAATTAGGCACTATTTGGGAGGCAGCCCAAGATATTTAATCTAATAGTTGAAGTTTTGTTTTGTTTTTTAGCTTTGTACTTATAGGTATGTTTTTCGCATTTAGTTGTAATTTGTGGACATTGGACTTGTTGCATATAGGATAATAGTGTGTTCTGTGAAGAATGTGTTGGTACATGACTAAGCCAGCCATCCTTCACTAAACAAGCATCAAGAAGTGTTTCTCTGACTAGTTTTATGGGTTGTATGTAAAACTATGACCCGTACACTGTCTCGTAGAATGCTTTCAGTGAGCAAAAAGTTGTGCACTCTAGTACACGAGTCAACATTATATCTCATAGATAAAACGACGGGTCATGAATGGGGCTCTGGACCCCAAATATATTCTTTTTTACCCCTTTGCTTTATATTTCATTTTTGTGTATTGAGTGCAATGCAACTCTTTTTCTATGGGGTGTGGATAGTTATAGGCCTCAATGATGTCTGTTGAACCGGCATGTTTAGGATGTGTAGATAGTATTGGTAGCATGTAATATTAATATCTATAGCATATGATTGGTTTTTGTTTTTTTTTTGAAAAATGATACCCACCAAAATTTTGTTAGTTAGTCTTGATAGTAACCATGCATGTTTGATTGTTGACAGTACTTATTTTGATAACTCATAGAATTGAGATGAAAAGCAAGTTTTGAGAGTCTTTGTTGTAGTGTAATCAGGGTCATGTGAGTGTGAGCTTTCTTTACTACTCCATATATAGTCTTTCAATTCAGAACTTGCCCTATTACTCTAACTTAGATTGTAGGTTAGTTAGTTAGGAAAGGATCTTAGTAAATTGTTTATCATAGTCCACTTAGCATAAATAACTGACCAAATGTGTGGAACATCCCTTGTTCCCAATGTTTGAGACTTACATATACCCTTTTCTTTGTAAAAACCTAAGTTGCCCAGCCTTATTAGATATAAAGTCCTGAAATCAACCCTATTCATCCCTTGAACATCGTGTACCTTGAATGAAGAAAACAACTTAAGTTGAGGGTGGCTAGCAAAAGTTACCCTGGTTTCTAGGTTGGATATTATGCACCTCAACTTAGGCTAAAAGTCTAAGTTGAGGGTGGCTAGTGTAAGGGTATATACAAAATGAGGGGGAAGTTAATGATACATGAAAAAGGGGATAAAAATGTATAATGGGTGCAAGAAAAATGAGTGATGCCTAATAAATGAGATAAAAATTAAAATGATGTGAAAATAAAAGGCACAAAGATGAAAAATGAGAATAAAGCATCCAGAAAAAGGCTTGAAGAGGAAAAGTGGAGAATGATGTGAAAAATAATAGTGTTGGTAGCTCAAAAGTGTAGGAAAATGTTATGCCAAAGAGGGCTTTCAGTCACTATGTTCCCACAATATCATAACAAAGCCCCTAGAGCCTATGTTACAAGCCAATAACATCCTAAATTGATCCTAGTCCAAGTAGTCAATGATCATATGCTTTGAGTATAGGGGCAAGCAAATGGTATTGAGAAAGGTATTTTTGAATGTCTTTTTTGAGAGTGAGTGATTTTGCATAGTCCCAAACATTAAATTGAAAAATATCATCATAAGAGGGATATGGGACTTCCTTCTGTGAGGGCACTTGTATTGCATTGTTGACACTGTACTAACTCAATAATTGCTGCTTGTTGATGATTACCTTGCTTGTCATAATTGCACTATGACATATGTTGATCTGTATTGGCTTGCTTGATAGCTATATGATGTGCTTGTGAAGTGGTGTAGGTATTTGTACTTGAGTTTGATATAATGTATGCCATTAGATTATGGTCTATGTGTTACTATATTGCTTATGTAGATTAAGTTTGTCACTTGCAACAAGCAAACATTTCATTTTGAGGGTGTCGATGTGCTATCAAAATACAATACTTTTGATGCTTAAAACTTGGAATTTTGTGTGTTCTCAAAGTAATGTTAGTATATTTTATGTGTTTTTTTATTTTACAATATTACAAGGTTTACACAATTTTTGGGCTAATGTTGCATATTTTGCAGAAGTTGAGGTTTCACGAGATCTTTTATGGGGCTGTGGAAAAATTTCATTTGTTATAGATCCGATTTCATACAAAATTCCAATGAAGGGTGATTTTTTGAAGTTGAGTCTACGAACATGCAGACAAGTCGTTGAATATTTTATAAGTCATAGAAGATTTTATGAGTTGTAGACTTGGTGTAATGTCTCGAGGATCAAAAAGTGGGGAGTTGCTGAAAAGTTAGAAGTCGAAATCCTTTACGAGCTATAGAACTTTATACGGCTCATAGATGGGTATCATAGAAGTAAATCCTAGAAATAATGATGTCCACGAATCCCTAACCATGGGTCATAAAAATGTTATACGACCTGTAGAATTGCCCGTAGAGCCTGCCGACCCAGTTGTCCTATTTCATTTTGGCTTTGTATTTTAAAGACTTTAAATAGGTTTTTTATGTTAATTTTCAATAGGAATATGAGACACTATTTTGTGTCTTTAATTAAATCTTGTTATTCTTGGTGAAGGAGCTTGGATTTATTATTCTTAATTATCTTGTATAAATGCTCAATTATGTTATTCAAATTCATGATTCTTGCTTCTACGCTGATCATGAGTAGCTAAATCCACTTCTAGGGTTATGGGAACTATAAAAACTAACAATGTAAAATTGGATAATTCATCATTCTTTTGAAGTGTGCATGCATATATTAATTAATTCACTTTAGTTTGAATGTTTTTTTAATGGTGTGAAATGTTAGAACTCGCCTAGTGTTACTGACTGTATTAAGGTAGTCATGAATAGGAAAAGGGTTTAATTAATAGGATTCGGGTTATGTTTCTCATCTAATCAAACATACTATGCCCAGGGGAGGTTGTACTGGAAAAACAGGAAAGGGTTAGCAATGCCACACTGCAAGGATCGATTAAACATATAGTGAAATTTACTTCTCACCTGGATCGAAGCATTTGGTAAACTTAACTTATTGTTCTGCATGGTACACACTAGAAAAGAGCTTTATTATCTATTAATACCGAGTTAGGGAATCTTAGGGAACACAATACCCTAGTTACTCTTTATATTGATTTCACACTTGTCTTAGTTTAGGATAACTTTCTATAGTTGTTCCAATCCCCCCTTTTAGGGAGATAAGTAGGTTAATCTACCAGAATTGCTTTCAGTTCTTCTAAGTCTACCATATTCCCTATGGATTCGACCCTAACGTTGGTTAGGTTATATATCTTGACAATTACCGCTTTAGTCTTCATTGAGGAGGTGTACCTTGGGCGACATTATTGACCATCAAGAATAAATATTCATTACCAACGATCGACAACTTGTTTGAACATCTTGAAGGAACCACCATTTCTTAAAGATTGACCTTTGTTCGAGTTATCAACATGAAGGTTTCCAAGTGTGGCATTCATAAGATAGTGTTTCATACTAGATACAGACATTTTGAGTTTTTTGTGATGTTCTTTGGTTTGACTAATTCTCCAATTGTGTTTGTGGATCTTATGAATAGGGCGTTCAAGCCATTTCTTCATAGTTTTGTAGTTGTCTTCATCGATTATATTTTAATTTATTCGCAAAGTGAGCGGTTGCACATGGATCATTTGAGGTTGGTTCTTCAAACTTTGAGGGACAAGAAATTGTTTTCCAAGTTTAGCAAATGTTATTTTTTGTTGAGATAAGTGGCTTTTCATTGTCATGTGGTATCTAGTGATGGCATTAAGGCTGACCCAAAGAAGATTGAGGCCTTCAAGAATTGGCCTAGACCATTGACCCCTTTAATATTTGAAGTTATCTTGGGTTGTTTGGTTATTATTGGAGGTTAATTGAGGGTTTCCCATCCATTGCATCTCCATTGGCAGTTAACTCAAATAAAAATCAAGTTTATATGGCTAGATGAGTGTGAGAAGTGTTTTAAAACTTTGAAGGATTGACGTACATCTACCCCTATTATAACTTTATCAGATGGCTTAGATGGGTTTGTGGTGTATTGTGATACTTCTCGGATTGGGTTTGATTGTGAACTCACGTAACATGGTAATGTGATAACTTATGCATCCAGGCAATTGAAGTTGGATGAATGAAATTACCCGACTCATGATCTTGAGATGGTGGTTGTGGTAATTATTTTAAAGATTTAGAGACATTATTAATATGTTGTTCATGTTGATGTGTTCACCAATCATAAGAGTTTGCAATATGTGTTCGACCAAAGGGACCTTAAGACAATAAAGGTGGGTGGAACTTCTTAAAGGTTAGGATATGAGTGTTCAATATCATCTAAGCATAGCAAATGTTGTAGTCGATGCTCTTAGTAGGCTATTTATGGGTAGTGTAGCCCATGTTAACGAGGGAAAGAAAAAGTTGGTAAATGATGTTCCTCACTTGTCTAGATTGGGTGTTATATTATCTGACTCTAATGATGGTTGCATTCATGTCCAGAATGGAGCTGAGTCTTCTTTGTTGTTGATGTCAAGAAAAAAAGATAGATTCATCTTTAGTTGAGTTGAAGAAGTTAGTCACTGAAAAGAAGATAAAGGTTTTCTCTCAAGGTCGGTTGTATTTTCCTGAGTTTAATAGTCTTATAGAGGTGATCATGAGTGAAGCCCACAACTCCAAGGGAGATAGTGTGCTTCGTTATCAAGATCGGTTGTATGTTCTGGAGTTTAATAGTGTTACAGAGGTAATCATAAGTGAAGCCCACAACTCATATTATTTTATACATCTAGGATCCACCAAAATGTATCGAGACTTGAGGGAAGTGTATTGGTGGAATGATATAAAGAAGGACATAGCCAAGTTTGAATCTGAGTGTCCAAATTATCAACATGTGAAGGTGGAACATCAAAGAACCCAATGGTTTGGCTCAACATATTTAGATTTTTACATGAATGATGGAGGATGTGAATATGTACTTCATGATTTGATTACCCCATACCCAGAAAAAAATTTGATTCTATTTGGCTTATTGTTGATAGGATGACCAAATTAGCTCATTTCCTTTTGATTAAGACTACCTTCAATGTCAAAGATTATGCAAGGTTGCATATCCGAGAGTTGGTTAGATTGCATGGTATGCCTATTTCTATTATAGTGGATTGTGGTACCCAAATTACTTCTCACCTTTGGAAATCATTTCAAAAAGGACTTGGCATCAAGGTGAATTTTAGTACCACTTTTCATCCTCAAATCAATGGACAATCTAAAAGGACAATACAAACTTTGGAGGACATGTTGAAGGCTTGTGTGTTGGAATTCATGGGAAATTGAGATGATCATCTACCGCTTATCGAGTTTCCCTACAATAATAGCTTTCATACTAGAACTGGTATGGCACTATTTGAGGCTTTGTATAGGAGAAGGTGTAAATCCCAAGTGGGATGGTTCGAGTTGGATGAGATGGCATTGATAAGCCCAAATTTGGTATTGGAGGCTATAGAAAAAGTGAAGTTGATTAGAGAAAGGTTGAAGATGGCTCAAAGTCATCAAAAAACATATTTGAATGTTAGAAAGAGGGATCTTGAGTTCCATGTCAGTGATTGGGTATGTATAAGGTCTCTCCTTTCAAGGGTGTAATGTATTATGGTAAAAAGAGCAAGTTAAGGTCTCAGTACATAGGTCGTTATAAGATAATTGAGCAGATTGGCAAGGTGGTTTATTGGTTGGACTTCTCCATTGGATATGAGTTCTATTCAGTTGATTTTCCATGTATTAATGTTGAGAAAGCTCATTGGTGATCCTAGTTCAATAGTTCCTTTGGAAGGTGTTTGAGGTTGAAGTGAACTTGACTTATGAAGAGATGTCCATTGAACTTTAGATAAACAAGAGAAATGGCTTTGAAAACAAGGATGTGGCTTTGGTTAAAGTTCTATGGAGGAATCAAAAAATAGAGAGTGCTACCAGGGAGGTGGAGTGGACATTATGAGATGATATCCCTATATTTTCCATTCTACTCAATCCTAAGGAATTAGGTTAATCCTACTCTAAATGGACCTAATACTTTGACTCTTATGTTTCATGATATGACATGCATATATGTGTACGAAAATAGTTTAACTTATGTTTTCATGTGAGTTTAGTGACTTTATGATTTTGAAGTGATGAGTGATGCATTGTGTCTTCATGTTGCAATGTCTCATGTTGAAGTCTAGACTTTCGATCCATGTTCTAATTCATTTGAGGATGAATATTTCTAAAGGGGAGATGATGTAAGGACCCAGACATTCGAAGGCCTTCACGATTCTTAAAATTGAGTTTCCAAAGGTTTTTGACAAAAATACACCTCTAGGGTCACTCCCACGAGCTATAGAGAGGTCCACGAATCTTGGGCAACCATGGGGTGACTCTTGGCTTTATTTGTGGCTTCATATAGCTTAAGGGGGAGTATTAGGCTTGGTGGCACTCCATGTCACCTCCCACGGCTTGTGGTCTGCACCATTGGCTATAGAGGGGGATTGTGGTAGGTGCCCCTCATATGTGTCATGCAACCCACCATAGATCGCGGTGGGGTCTTGTGAGACCCTAACTCCAAAATTTTCTTCTAAGTGTCAAAGTACCACCTCAGAACTTGGGTACTTTTCATGGACCATTTTACGATCAATGAAACTTTGTACGGACCATGAAGCCTTCAATGAAAACACCCTAGCCCTAAATTTTTCTAAGTGTCGGAGAAGGCATTTTTCACTGGCACTTTGACGGTTAGTGAACCTTTGTATGGTTCATGATGCTTTTGTAAGAGACCCCTAGACACTTTTTAAAGTCTGCTTTATTAATGGACTTTCATAATTTTGGTTTATTTTAAAGGCCTTTTAGGACATTGGTACCTATCCTAAGCCCCTAAAGTAGATATACTCACTCTTTACACTCATTCACTCTTATTATACACTCAAGCTGTATAATTCAATCTCTAAGCTCTCTATTCAAAGTCTAGTGTGGGGACTCAAGCTAGGATTTCAAGTGGCCTTAATTCAAGTTAAATTCATCCTAATTCTTTTAGTTCTTCAAGTATGTAGGATTAATTAATGATTCATTTCAATCATGACAACCCCCACAACTTCTTCTTAATTTATGAATTTAAAGATTGTTTTGAGTAAGGGTCTTTAAATTAGTGTTGATTTGACAAAATTGAGTCATGGGCTATGTTTGGTTGATGTTTTTAAGATTATCTACGCCCTATGTTGATTACATTGATATTATGAAGGTTTTAGTATGCATGTCCCTTTAATTTATGAATCTATGCATGGGTAATTTAAGTATGTTTTAATTATTAATTTTTTAATAGATTTCGTACGATTTCATCTTATTATGTTATTTTAGATATATTATGGCCCATGCTCTTCTCTCATTCCCCATGACATATGCATGCATGAACATTGATTTTCATGAGATTTATGATGTGGCTTAAGACCTAATTATGATTATGACTATGATTTCAACCAAGTATGGTGATGGCATGACATGTGATCACATAATGTCTATGATATGACTTCTAAACATTGTGAATCTTTTTCACCAACAAGTAGAAGTATGTATGAGCTACTGTCATGCATGTATTCATGAATTAAAGCATGATTTAGCTTTTTAGCCCCAGTATGCAAGATTATGAAATTTTATTTGTCTTTTAAGCCTAATTATGCATGATAAAGATTTGAAAAAACTCATCCTCCTCTTTCAAGCACGTATATGTATATGTATTATTGTGGGATGATAACTTAGCACCGATTGAGATTGAGGGGGTGACTATCCCCAAGGTTCCTTATATAAATTCTACTTTCTCATAACAATGTTCTAAATATAGGTTCTTATTTATGTCCCTTTAAGGGATGATTATGTTATGAAATCCTTACCAAAATGGCAGGCCCGTAAGGTAAGGTTACTTCTCCAAAATAAGAGTCTCATAAGGAGAAGTATGGTCTACCTTTGACAAGCAGATCACCTTTTCCCCCAGTGCTGGGTGAACAATTGAATTCCAAGTAGTAACTGGCTTGGTTTTGTATGTCAGTTGTGGTCACATCCCTGTATGTTGAAGTGTTATACCATTCATACATCATGGATTTCATGGCATATTGATATTCTATTCCTTCTTACATACTTCCTTCAATATATATGTGCCCTTGTCATCTAACATTAAGTGCAGGTTAACACATTCATAGGGATTGCATGCCTGCATACTTAGTTCATTTAAACTACTAACATATACCTTCGTCTACATAATCTCATCATATAGGGACTATAGACTAGCTTCATCTACCTCTTATTGGTTATATTGGGTTGTGAGGTTGCTAGTGGTGAGTCCATTACTCTAAGGACAAGACCCACATTTTATCTACCTCTTCTGTTATATTCATTTATGTCTTTAATGTAAGGGTGAACAGAAAGCATGTCTTGGCCCCCATCTTATTGTGTGACCCGAAGGCATTGTTGGATATGATGTAAACTCTATGTATGGAACTTTTATTTGTTATGTCTATTGCTTATGGAGGCTATGTTTTTGTCTTTCTCATGTTGTTGGTGATATGATGTAATGCTTATGATGAGATATGAGAATTTTGAAATTCCTAAGCCCCTTTTATCCCCATAGCAAGAGTCATACCACCCGACCATTTGTTTTTTATGTGCTATATAAAACCATGTAAACCCTATCCTTATTACATCCCTATAGCTTGAGTCCAAAGCCCCATTTTTTTTATAGAATTATGTGCTTGTTATTTAATGATGCGCTTCTAAATCGATGACATATATGTGGATGCTATGAGCTTGTTTGGTGACTCTCTAGTTCCTATTCACCATGTCACTCCTAGGCCCTAGGCCTGGGTCATGACCCCACCACACCTGCACTTTCGGCGTCATCAGACCTAACTATCAATCTAGCCAATCGATGAACTTCCCTTGCTAATTCCTTCTTGCCATCATCAATATGAGCCATACTACCCATGGACACCGTACTTAGAGCATCGGCCACAAAATTAGCCTTGCCCCGATGATAATGCACACTCATGTCATAATCTTTAAGGAGTTCCACCCACCTCCTGTGCCTTAAGTTTAGATTTCTTTTCAGAACATGTATCGGTGACTCTGATGGTGGGTGAACACTTCTACATGATAGGAGCGGATGAAAGCTTGTTCTTCAAAGTTCAATGACTCCTATCACAAACATCAGTTCAAATAAATTTATCTTTATTTTGTGTCAATTTTGTCAATGGAAAAGCAATTGAGGAAAAACTTTCAACAAACCTCTGGTAGTATAGCGTCAAACCCAAGAAACTCCTAATATCTATTGGATTCAAGGGACTAGGCCAATTTCTTACCACCTTTGCATTTTTTGAACCACTTTAATCTCTTTACCTAACACCACATGCCCTAAAAGTGCAACTTCCTTTACCCAAAATTTAAATTCATAAAACTTAGCAAACAACCTTTCTTACCTCATCATTTGCAACACTACCCCGAAATATTTCACATGTTCTTCTTCACTTTGAAAATAAATCAAAATATCGTCAATGAATACTACCATAAAGTCAAGTTAGGGTTTAAAGACCCTATTCATGAGATTCGTAAATATTTCTGGAGCATTAATTAGGCCAAAAGGCATCACCACAAATTAAAAGTGCCCATTCTAGTTCAGAAGGCAATTTTTTGGAATATCACACTCCCTTGCTCTTAATTGATAATACTCGAACCGAAGGTCAATCTTTGAGAAGTGACTAGCCCATTGTGGTTCATCAAATAGGTTATCCATCCTTGGCAAGGGATACTTGTTCTTAATAGTGACCTTATTGAGTTCTCATCAGTCGATGGACATTCTAAGTGAGCCATCCTTCTTCCTTATAAACAACACTGGCACACCTCAAGGTGACTTGCTAGGCCTAATAAAACCCTTCTCCAATGGGTCTTCCAATTGTTCCTTCAGTCCTTCTATTCCACCGGCACCATCTAGTAGGGAGAAATGAAAATGGATTGAGTATCGAGGAGGAGGTCTATAACAAAATCTATCTCCCTTTTGAAGGGACACCGAGAAGCTTATCGGGAAAATTATCAAGAAACTCATTGACCATTAGAACCAACTCAATAGGAGGGACTATAGATGCAACATTCCTAACCCTTACAACGTGGTATATGCAACCCTTAGAAATTAACTCCCGGGCCTTAAGACAAAAGATGAACCTACCTTAACCACCAAATCGTGACCAACCCACTAAAGGATAGGCTCATTAGGAAATTGAAACTTAAGTTCATGGGTCCTACAATGAATAGAGGCATGATATCCATGTAACCAATCTATCCCAAGAATAATGTCAATATCTACCATGTCAAGTTCAACAAAATTACAATCCAAGACTTTATTCAATATAGACATGGGACAAACCCTATAGACTCTTTTAGTAATGATAGACTTGCCAATGGGGTTAGACACCTTAAAGAGATCACACAATAACTATGGACACATATAAAGTCCATTGGCAGCAAAAAGAGTAATGAAAGAGAGAGTGGCACTGTGATCTACTAAAGCATATACATCAAGATTGTAGATATTTAGTATTCTGATAACAACATTGGGTGCCTCATCCACCCTTTGCCTCCCTTGAAGAGAATACAACTAGTTGGGATGTGGAGTATCTCCTTGTTAGACACCTTGTGCACCTTAATCACCATGAGCACCTGTCCTTGGGATGACCATCTCTACCCTTGTTTGGACAATCCTTAATCTTGTGGCCCATTTTGTCACACCTGAAATAACGTGCTCACATCTTTGTAGCACCTACTACCATGATATTTACTAAACCTTCCACACCTAGGAATATTTTGACTAATATTACCACCTTAAGCCCTAGGATTGGGCACGCTATCATTAACAAACATTTGCCTTGTGTATTGAAGGACCATTGACATTTGAATTTGTGGCCTTGTTGAAAATGACCATCTCTAGCATCTCGAGACCCACCATCACAATGAGCCCTCTTGTACTCTCCACTCCTCCTCTTTCTTGTCACAGCCCAACCCCGAGGCCATGACTCGTGCCGATTAGGCACTTAAACCTCGCAAAACCACAACTTAAGGTCTAAGAATTCTAAAAAAATTTCGGCAGAGTTTCATCTGTTTTTATGCCCTATCCTCACCTGCAGTAGCTCCCAGAATGTACAAATAGCACATATGCACTTATATATAGAAGTAATGCGGGCCGTCAAGGTCATCGCTGCGGTCCTGCCGCCTAATAATCCTGTCGTACATAGAGTAACGCGGTCTCGCCGCCTGATCAAGTATCAAATGCATGTAGTAGACCATGTGCTCAAGTATATCTCACATACCCACTACCCACTAGTACCCACAGACCTCTATACAGAAAGACTATAACATGTGATGGGATAGGGCCCCGTCGCACCCTCACATATACCAAAGAGGTTGCAAAACAAAGGAACCATAAATACCAGTACATATACCAAAAGAATGCTCTTAGAGCAAAGGAGCACGACGACAGTGGATGGATGTCCTAGGAGGGAGGCTCTCTCACCAGTTCGTTTGTACCTGCGGGTATGAAACGCAGCCCCCAAGAGGAGGGGGTTAGCACAAATACGTACTAAATATATAAAGTGGTAAAAGCATATCTGAATGATAAAATAAACTAGAAGAGGCATAACACATACTAATGTCAAAAATACTCTTTTTAGGTAAAAGCTCAAATATGCATGTCGGACTGGAAAGATGGAGGCCCTTGAACTCGCGTCATGCAGTACCCGACTCTAGGAAGATTTAGATAATAGAAACCTCTATCACAACGCCCAACTATAGTAGAGGTGAGCTATAGGCATTACGTATCGCCATCCCTGTACTCACGTCATGGGGCAGATGTAATATAAGTGAAACACTGGCATTACGTATCGCCATCCCTGCGTTCACTTTGAGGTGAGCTATAGGCTTTACGTATCGCCATCTCTGTAGTCACGTTATAGGATATATGTAGTATAAGTGAAATACAGGCGTTACATATCACCGTCCCTGCATTCACTTTATAGGATAGGTGAGTCATATGCGTTACGTTCGCCGTCCCTGCGCCCACGTATCATAACATCAATATATCCTACTGTGGCCCCCACACTTCGGAAATTATTCCTACATATACTTAGTTATACTTGTGCATGATCAAAACCATCCCGAGAACCGGCGAATAGAACCGACTTGGCACGAGCGGATAAATGAGAGCCTTATGCACACAAATTAGTTAAAAGTCCATAAGACACAATTACTTCCTTAGAAAATTACTAAGTTGGGATCTTTGGTAGTTTCTTATTAAATCCAGGGTACAAGTAAAGATGTTTATCGTAACTCACCTAGTTGTTATTTAAGGATGTCCCTTATCTAAAACAGGCTTCCACATGATTAAGTTGAGCATTCCCTTAAAAATTGCAAGGTTGGAACAATTGGAAACAAGTCCATCTTACGTTGTACCACTAACCGCCCGTGAAATTAATTCTTCAGTTCCATAGCTTCTAAGCTTATGGCAAGTGAACTCTTCTAAGTAAACCAATACTCAAGGGATCATAGTTACTTTGGAACCTAACTTAGGAAAAACAAGAAGGATTTCGAATTACTAGTTCCTGGCAACAAAGAGAATGATTTTGTATACTCACTTATGTCTAAGTGAAGATCACTAGTTCATGCCGAAAATGGTAAAGTTTACATACCTTGAACTCTCTTCCTCCAACTAGCCTTGGCTTGGTCAACTCGAATCACACTTCCGGACGTTCAACGT